>PQXP01000129.1:0-61401 GCA_002973495.1 Apiotrichum akiyoshidainum
GACCACAACCACAACTGCACTTGGGCTACGATACACGCTCCGCCCAGAGTGCCCTGCTGCCCCGGAACCGCGGCCAGGGCCAGCGAACTCGAGCATCCCGGCTCAACGCTGCCTCGCACAGAACCGCTTTCTGTGCTGCCTGCGCTTGGTCCGCAGCGCGAGCCCAGGGTGTGCGCTTCATGCCGCTCAGATCAAGTGGAGCTGGGATGAGAAGGAGGTGCCAAGGAGGATTCATCGCGAGTGTCTCCGATAGCCATCAGCGTATGCAAGGACGCTGGAATCTTGCGGTTTGAAGCGGCGACGACGTGCGTGTTTCTGTCGTAAGCTCCTCGATACCTGCCAAGCTGCGGGTCGCGTCCGTTGTCATTTGAGGTCTTCTGGGCCCTATCAGGTATGTAAGTAGACGTGCAGTTCTGTAGTCAGTTCCACCCTCCTTCCGGCCTCGCGATCTGCCTTCGTCTTGAGGTATGGAGATGTTCTTGCGGTCTCGAGGTCTTGCGGTACTTTGGGTCTGACGCGCCGGCTGTGTCGAATCGGTCGCCTTCGATGGAAGGAGCTTCTGTTGTCAACTGAGCCCGACTCCCGGGCGCTACTCTGGTGTCCCTTCATCTCTATGTACGAGTGTGAATGTTTATGTGGCTGCGGGGTGTGTGATCCGTTGGTGTATCACCCTGCGGCTCGCTGGGTTCCCACCCCCAATTCTTTTGCCACCAGGATTGTGACATGGTAGTAGAGTGGTAGAAGGGGGGAAGGGCGGCTTGGCATATCAGACCCGAGTATCCAGAGGCCTAGCAATCCTTGTTAGCAGATGTAAGCGTTCAGAGACTTGGTCACTGTCCACAGCGCAAGGAAGGAAGGAATGGCCGGACAGAGGGGCTGGCCCGTGTGCGGTTGGCCTGACAGAGGGGATATCACCATGTTTCCTTGGCTCTTCCCGCCACTCCAGTTTCGTGGAGTGTTGTGGAGGGCCCCACGTTTTAGTCGAGGAGGATCAGAACTGTGGTAAGCAAATTCCCAGCTCGCAACGGTGTCTGTCGTGGGTGTTTGGACGGACAGAGGGCCTGCGCCGTGTACTGGTGGCCTGAAAGCGGCCGGACAGAGGGCATGCGCCATGTGCTGGTGGCTAGAGATGCAGTAGCCGGACAGAGGGCTTGCGCCATGTGCTAGTGGCCTGAAAGCAGCCGGACAGAGGGCATGCGCCGTGTGCTAGTGGCAGAGGAAAGTGAAAGGCAGAACGGCCGGACAGAGGGCTGAGCGCCGTGTGCACGGGGCCTGACCGCAGGGTGTCTCCCTGTCGTCAGCGCAGTCAACGGCGAGTACGCACGATTCAAGTTGGGCGAGTGCAGTTATTCTGCTCTGTCCTGTGGTCAGCTGCCCTTGGATCGAGGCCCGGTGGCGCTCGTGGAGTCTGTTTCTGTCGTAAGCAGGTCAGTAGTCCGAAGAGCACAATTTGGTATGCGGTGGTGGTGAAAGAGTAAGCTGTAAGCTGTAAGTGTGATCAACGATTCGGTGCCGGGGTGTGAGTGATGGCTGGAGGGAGCCAAGCGGCAGAAAGCGCTGAAGGATTGGGGGCCCGTCGCCGTGTTGTAAAGTCGCTGTGAGAGACTTTTGTGTCTGTTGATGGGGGGAGCATGACCTCTTTGCAGCATCGAGTATTTGTATGCTGCTCGGAACGATGGTCCCGACAACAAGGACAATGGGAGGAGGAGGAGGTGGTGGTGGTGGTGGTTGGTGTCACGTAAGGAAAGTCCAAAGTCCGCTGTGTGCCGTGAAAGAAGATGAAAAACCGCACGCGTCTGCACTCGGACGCGCGGACGCGTTCACGCGTTCACGCGTTTGCAAGGGCCAGGGGGTCGGCGCGTCATGTCTCACCCTCGTTCACCACTGGATGCAGGTTGAAGGGGCAACAGAGGTCGGACCTCTCACATGTATGGGTAGACTGTACGCTCGCCATGCCACCCGTGCGTGACGGTGAGCATCATGGGAAATGGCCGACTCGAATCCCACCAGGAAATGGCCACTTCACGTTGGCGAGCGTGAGCAGTGGTATGTGGCACACAACCTCGGACGTGAGCGCCGTGTCCCGCTCCGTTCCAGCCTACATCTCCAACCCGAGGACGGACTCTCACCGTGCACTCCATGTGATGTCTTGTCGGTTTAGAGCTGCACATGCACGTCTGACCAGACTATGCACTACAGCACTCGGTCCGAGCTGCCGGCACGCGGGACTGAGGGCCAGTTACGCGTTCGGCCCCCCCTCACCATTCTCGGCATCACACTGAGGAACGCCCCTGCACCGAGGTGTACCTGTACCAGTGCCACTGCCACAGGATTGCAGGGGAACGCTGCAGGTGACGGGCAAGTAGGTGCTGCACACCAAAGACGGCAGGAAACAGGACACGTCCAAAGGACAGACTGCCGTAGCATGCATGTCTCGCACACTTCACACCACCAGAGCACATGTGCCAGACGTCACTGCAATGGGACAACTGTTTGCATGTCTGCACAGAGTGGAGCGCGAGCGAGAATTCCGCCCGCCAAACCCTTGCTGCGGTGTAGCGGGTATCTGCACCTCTCCGCACACCACATCCGCCACATCGCACCATGCTCTGTCAGGGCAGTTCAGCCCAGTGGAAACGGCTCCCTATCGATACACAGCAGACAGTAGGACACCGGATCAGAGCCGACATGCTCGAACCAGACCGCCCAAGCTCTCTCTCTTTCTCTCGTCGCTCCAGTTGCACCGTCATTTCAGAAAGAATAGCAAGATGCTGGGGTATAGTATTCATGTCATTGTCTAGTACAAACGGGAGAGACTAGGAGGGCTGTCGCCCTCCGACTCCGAGGTGTGTCGTGTCCGATTGCCGCTCTGGCAAGGTCAGTATGGCCCTGCGTCTTCGACCTTACCTGTACTCAATCACTGGGGGAACCTACTGGCGGCGCTTTCAAGTCTCGGCGACGCGCACACCTGTCGTCAGTGGCACAGCCTAGCAGAGGGCGTACACCTTGCTTCCTCTCCGAAGATCAGAACGGCCGCCTGTTGCGTGGGATTGCCTGGCAGGGGGCAGTGTCGCCATGCCTCTTCTCCGAAGATCAGAACGGCGGGGTACGGGGGGTGGGTTGCCTGGCAGAGGGCAGGCAGCCCACAGCGAGCTGCCTTGTCGCCTTGCCTCTTCTCCGAGGATTAGAACGGCGGGGGTGGGGGTTCTGTGTCTGGCCTGGCAGAGGGCGGTAGCGCCTTGCCTCCTCTCCGAGGATCAGAACGGCCAGCGCGCTGCCCAGTAGCTGTTGCGTGGCCTGGTAGAGGGCGGTGTCACCTTGCCTCTCCCCCCCATCTTCTAGAAGATGAGGGGTAGAACGGCTAGCAACCAGACTAGCTGGGGCGCAGACAGACGGCAGAGTGGTGGCTCTGGCCGAGTTTGGGTTGGGTATGAGGGTGCGTGCGTGCGATATGCTGGGTATCGGGGGTATCTCGGGTGGCGAAGAGCTTGTACAGAGAGAGAATGACGAGACGGGGCTTGAACGGTGGCGATTCCTTGCCAGGTTTTCCGTGGGTGGGTTGCCGCTGCCTTGACGGGTTCTCCAGCGAGCGCCAGGCTGCCTCGGGTCCGTGTCGCTGGAGGTCGTCTGCCGTCTGAGTCGCTTGTGTTTGATGGGGTTGAAAGAGTGTGTGATCTCTGCTTATATAGCCCTGCTGAGGGGGCCAGCAGTACCACTAAGTGGGTGGTTTGAGTAGTTTGCCAGGATCACAGCCCCTAGGGTCACGGAGCCTGCGATCACGCCACGATATCAATTATGGGTCTCGCAGGGTCAGTTGCCCTCCACAGCTCCCTACGCAGTGTGCTGGGCACTGTAACTACTCGTACTGGACAGATCGAGTCCTGGACGACTGCGCCGGGCAGATTGCGGGGGCCAGGCCCCGGCCGCCGCAGGGTCAGCGCTGGCTGCACAGTGATGCCGACAGGGGCACCGGGGGCGGCGTTAGATACATCTGCAAGTTGCGTGGAGATGGGCCAGTCACAGATTGCTTCTCCCAGCGACAGCCCGCAGCCACTGCAGTGCCGCATCGCTGCTCTCAAGGTACCCGGGGGGGGGCGGGGCTCGTTGCCCTTGTGGGTCGAAGCTCCGTTCTCCTTTGGCTTGGCATTTCCTCCCATCCCACAATCCCAGCAGCAGCCAGCAGCAAGCGACGCGACCGCGGCCAGTAATTCCGTTGATGCACAGTGTGCAAACACCCATATTGATCGAATCCATGCATGCACCTGCACAAGTTGTACAAGAATGGAAAAAGAGGCGGTTAGAATATAACAAACAATGACGAAATGAAATGAAGACGAAATGATAATGAAATGAAAAGTAATGAAAAACAGAAACAAAAACAAAAACACGACGGGGAATGGAATGGGGGATATCTTTGTTTATTTGTTTGTTTGTTTGTGCTAATCTCTATTTTCTAATGCGCGATTAACAATATACATCTATTTCCCTTTTTCGCGACGCGCTCCTGCCACTTTTGGATCCAGGCTTTTCCAAAGGCCAGGGGGCCGGATGGATGGATGGATGGATGGACCATGAGGTCACACTCTGCTCCACCCGGGGGAATCGCGTGCAACCAACCCACTGCCCCGCAATACAAAAAATAGAGACATCCACCACATGCTGCTGCTACTGGCTACTCGCAGCTCCAACCATCTACTCATCCGAAGACTGGGATGGGGATGCATAATGTTCAATGTCAATGCTGTGCAAGCCAGGAGGGCACCGATGCTATCCACCGATCTTCAGTCTCCAGTCTTCTGTCGGGCGCCCTCGGCACGCGACGTCCAGAGCACCGGGGCGGACGCTGTCTGTGCGTGCTCGAGCTCGTGCGGAGCTTGGCTGTCGGCTTGGCCCGAACATGGCCCCCCTGGAGCGCGTGGACGCACCCCCATGCGATCATGCGCTCATGCGACCACCAGCTTCCCGGTGCAGCCCACTCGCGCGCACATAGGCGAGCGAGCGTTTCGGCACTTGCAGCAACGTGGCCGCAGCTACCAGCCGGCAGCTCCGCAGCGGCAGCCTGCTACGTAGCTGATTGCACCGCCTATCCGCAAACTTGGCACTTGGCCGCCGCCACAGCCATGTAGTCAGTCACAGTGACGCCCGCAGCCGGTCACCCCGCCCAGCCGCCGCATCAGCGGCTCGCTCGGGGCGGCCGTGGCGGAAAGGCGGAAAAGGCTCAGCTTGTGGCAGGCGCAAAGGGTTGGCGCCTCGCTCGCACCTCGCTCGCAGTTGCTGCTACTGCGGCTGCTGCGGCAATGGGCCGCAGCGCGCTCGCAGTGGTTGCGGTTCGCCACCCGTGAGCTACGCAGCAGGCAGTCGCCACTCGCACCGCTCTGCGAGCTGCAGTGCTGCAGCTCCGTCGCCCCGGCAACGTCGCCCCGGCAACAGCAAGTCGCCACAGCAGCCTGCTCGGGCCGCGCTCTGCGCTCGCTTCGGTGCCGTTAATCTCCGACAAGTCATCTCTGGGCCGATCGCGATGCGCACTCCAGTGCTCGCTCCATTGTCCGCCCGCCTGCTTGTCCGTTTGCCACTCTGCCACCATGCATGCATGCCACACACGTCCCCATAGCCAAACTTGCTCGATGCGCGATGCACGATGCACAATGCCATTCAGCCATCACGGGAGGAGCGGGACGCTCGCAGTCTAGCGAGCAGCGGAAGCGTGGAAGAGTGGCAGGACGGCGCTCCCGCCCGCCACTGCTGGATCCGACACACTGTACGCAGCGAGCGGAAGCTTTGCGGGGGGATCTGATAGTCGCCAAGTGCTGTCTGTCGTCGTTTACGTTACCGACCGCCGTGTCGTCATTTGGAGCTGTCCTGCGCACGTTCTTGCTGCCTGCTGCCCGCCATGCACAGAGAGAGTATACGAGTATACTTTGCGATCGTGCAGTAATACAGCAAGCGCACAGCAGGCCGAGCCGCGGCTGGCGCGCGGCGCCGAACCTGGGCCCACGGCCCACGGCCAAGCACACCACGACCACGACCACTTTTTCCTTTCGACGTCATGTACTGCATGTGCAGTGGACGCACTGTTTGTTTCTGGCGCTTGTGACTGGATGCGCGAAATCGCGCACCCAAGCAATATCCAAGACGTGGACACACGGTGGTGCGGAGAGTGCGGGTGTCGCGGCTCTGAGCTCTTGGCTCTTGGCGCGGCGGCCTCAGGACCGTCCGTGCCAGTCAAGGGGGCCAGGGGGGCTTGGCGCTGCTTGTTGGCGGCCCGCGGTTCAGCTTCCGAAGGCGGTGCAGCGGATATACGCATGTACCTCCCAAGGTATCAGCAGCAGCAGCAGCAGCAGCAGCAGCAGCAGCAGCAGCAGCAGTGTTTGGATCAATCGATCGATCGATCGGGATGCGGCGCAGAGAGATTCGGGATGGGTGGCTCTGCGAGTGTGGCGGCTCCAATGCAAGCAAGCATACATGATTGTCTCTCTGTGTAGATGTCGCGAACAGGAGAAGAGCACCCAGCCGTCCTCGTCGCGTCGCCTCTTATCATTCTTTCGATATCCACGCTCCGCTGCACCGCCTCGCTCGGCCCGGGGCCTGAAGGGCGGGCACCAGATCCGCAGTCATCCCAGCCGGCTCCGAGCTGACATCTGCACTGTGCCTCCTCTGCACGCATCTACTCATTGCATCGCACTTGTTCTGCATGCACCCCATACTTGTACGCCCAGCTACAGCCGCGCGCCCGCGGCCGCCGCGTCGCTCGGCAGCCGCTCGACGCCGAGCAGGGGCGCGCGCAGGTCGCGCAGGTCCGCGCCCGGCTCGTACGCGCGGAACACGAGGATGAACGGGCCCTTGGGCGCCGGCAGCCAGTTTGCGCGCTGGTCCGGGTCCGCAGGCGGCGCATGCGACATGTACACGTCGACGCTCCCGTCCGCGGCGGTAACGAGCCCCGGCGTGCGGTCGCCGATCGCGTACCGGTCGAGGCCGTTGGCCGTAAACCACAGCGACCCGCACGCGTGCAGCTCGTACATGGTCATGGACCAGAACGCGCCGACCTGCGGCGTGCCCTTTGGCAGGTGCAGGCGGTACCGGTTGCCGCGCGCGCCGGTGAGGCGCGCACCGGCCGAGTCGAGGCCCGCGTTCGGGTAGATTGCCTCCTCGTTGGGCAGCGCGAGCAGGCCGCCGACGGCAATGTGCGTGCGCTCGCGGTACGCGGTGCCAAAGTTGCCGACCGCCCAGTGCGAGTAGCGCCAGTTGTTCTTTTCGACAACGTTCCGGCTCCTTTTCAGGCTCTGCATGTACGCCGGCAGGCGCGCGTCCCACTCAGCGCGGACGGCCGGCGCGAGCGTGCCCCAGGCTGCTGCTGCGCCTGCGCCGCTGATGCCGACGGCGGCAAACTTTTCGAGCAGGGCGGCCTCGTAGCTCGGCGGCGGGTTGCGCGCGAGCATGACGTTGGCCATTGCGACGAATGCCGCGGCGGACGTGCCGGGCAGCAGCTGCGGCGTGTCTGCCACGGACCAGCGGGGCGGCTGCGTGCTGGCGAGAGATACGCAGCGCATGGCGTCCTGGAGCGCGTGCACGGCCGCGAGGTCGGCGGGGCCGTCGATGAGCGTGCGCACGACGACGAGCACGTCGTTGCCCGGCGCCAGCACGACGCGGTGCTCGCCAGCAGGGAGCGCGCCCGCGTGCGCTGGCCCGACGACGAGCCACTCGGCCGCGCGCGTGCCCGTCTTGCGGCGTCCGGCCACCTCAAAGTTGTTGGACGCCATGTCGAGGAACGCGACAGAGTAGTACCGGCCGGCCGTGTCGGGCATGGCCACGCGCACGGGGCCCGACCGCAGGTCGAGGTACGCGCGCGAGTAGAGCGTGTCGGCGTTCGGGGTCGTGACCCAGCGCGTCGACGCGTCGCAGAGCTCGCGGTCGTGCGCAAACCCGCCATTCAGCGGGACGAGCCCGGGCGCGCCGTCCGTGCCGAGCGTGTCGAGCCGCGTGCGGCCCATGTACACGTACGGCAGCGCATACTCGATCGCCGCGTCGATGGTCGTCGCAATGTCGGTCATGTTCTGGGGTGAGCGAAAGTCGGGGACCGAAAAGTGCGGGGACAGAGTCCCTCGCTCGTATGTTATACTCGCCTCAGACTACAGTGCTAGATATTCCAGACGCTGCCAATTCCCAGGACGTCGGGCCAATGCTGAACATCTTGGGGAGCTGATCGCCAACAGCAATGTGGAATACCGCCTAGGCATGGTCACTTGAGTGGCTGCCGAGTGGGCATCGTCGGACATGGCCGTCCCGGCACCAGGCAGCCCACTCCGGCCGATAGTCGCAAGACTACCGGACTCTACCACTAGAGTACAGAAGCAAAGAGACCGAGAGAACGGCATTCAGATAGCGGTATCGTATCGGTTTCTATCAACGCCGAGATTCCCAAAAAGCAAGAGGCAATCAAGCGCCAGGCGCCGGCCACCGTTGCAGCTGAGCGCCGCTGCCTCGTGGTCCGTCGCGGCGCATTTGAAATACCTACAGCGTTCGTCGATGCACAGGAGTTGACCGACGGCGCATACCCAGTGCATGTCCTCAGAGCACCGCAGCAGCCAGAGTGGCAGCGCCGCCGCCAAGACGCGCCAGGGGCGCAGTCGGCATGAACCAAGTTGACCGAGGCCGCCTCGCCGACGTGCGCTCGTCGCTCGTGGCGCCCGTCTGGCGACGTCCCGGCTTTGGAGCTGCCGTCGCCGCTGCGAGTGAACTAGAGCCTCCACACAGGCAAGGTGCTAGAGTCGGGCCGAGTGGTCCAAAAGTCGCGGACGGGGACGAGACGTGCTCTGTTCGTGTGCTGCGGGGCGCGGCGGTGACGGTGACGGGCACCGGGCCGCCCGCGTTCCCAGTTAGCGGCGGTTCCAGTCCTGCTGTCTCCTTCCTCCTTGCCTGCCCGCTGCCCGCTCGCCGCCTCGCCCCCGTGCGGGCCGGCCATGGCCAGTTGCTCGCTCGGACCCCTCGGCTTGCAGCTTGCTTACTTGGCTGTCCGGTTCCACCCCCCCCCCCCCCCCCCCCTTTCCGSGCCTCGCACTGATACATTATCCTCGCCCTCTCCGTTGTCTCTTTTCTCTCTTTCTCTCTGTCTCTCACATATCTTTCTCTTTTCCCTCCTCACCATCTTTTCTCCCCTCTTCACTGTCTTTACTTTGTAGATCACGCCGCTGGCCCGCCTGACCTCAATCCTTGCAAATCGACACCCCACCACCAACCGCTCCCCGTCAACGCTCTCATCCTTTCTCCCGTAACCCACCACCCACAACAATCACAATGGTCGCTGCTCCCCTCATCGCCACCCTCGCCCTCCTCGCCGGCGCTCACGCCGCCCCCACTCTCGCCGGCTTCTCCCCCGTCCGCCGCGCCGAAAACCCCCTCAACGGCGAGGTCTTCACCGGTACCGCTACCGTCTACAGCGTCCTCAACCCCCAAGAGAACCACGGCGCCTCGCCCGGTACCGTCAACTGCGGCTCCCAGTACTCGCAGCACTCGAACGACGCCTACTTTGTTGCCGTCTCCAAGAACCTGTACGACCGTTACCTCAACGGCAACAGCCAGCAGATCTCGGACGTCTGCGGCCTCTGCGTCCGCATCGAGCTCGGCGGCAAGACCGTCACGTGAGTAGAACCCCCGCCGGCTTGCAGAGAGGCTCCAGCTGACACCCAAAAGTGCGCCTGTCGTCGACTCGTGCGTCGGCTGCCCCGACCAGAACCTCGACATGTCGTTTGGTGTCTACAAGGTATGTCCATCACAACCCTCTCAGCATGGCCAGTACTGACAGCATTCTAGAACTGGGACTCCATCAGCAGCGACCCCAGCAGCGCCAAGTGTGGTATCCTCGGCCGTGAGAGCGGCTCGAGCGACTGCAACTTTGGCCCCATGAAGTGGCAGTTTGTCAACTGCGATGGCAGCGGAGCCCCCGCCCAGGAGACCACCCCTCCGGCCACCTCGGAGCCCGCCCCTGAGCCCACCTCGTCGCAGGAGCCCGAGCCCAGCCCCACCCCCAACGCCAACAGGTTCGGTGGCAACCTCCTTGCCGACCCCGCTCCTTCCTCGGATGCTCCTCAGGAGTCTGAGCCTGCCTCCAGCACCGACGCCGCCCCCACCTCCGCTGTCACTACCGAGGCTGCCCCTACCAGCGCCGCCCCTACCTCGGACGCCGCCCCCACCGACGCCGCCCCTTCCTCGGACGCCGCCCCTTCCTCGTACGCCGCCCCCACTGACGCCACCACCACCGACGCCGCCGCCACCACCTCCGCTGCGGCTGGCAAGGGTGCCGCCAGGCCTACGTGCCGTGTCCGCCCCGTTGGCGCTCGTCGTCGCTAAGTGTCACAACTCTTCGTGAGCCGCCAGTTCACCGCTGGTGCCTCTCGTTGTAGTCTCTGGGCATCTCTGGTAGTTGCCACCCCACTTTCCTCCTCGGCGTGTACGCTGTGCGTATCTAGCCACCCTCCCCGTTTATATGAAACCTGGGTCCGCGACCCTTTGGGATATATGTGTATCTTCTGTCCGAGTCGAGCTGCCGAGTAATAGGAGCGCTGCAGACGAGTCGTTCGCGGGACGAGAGACTGACTGTCCGGGCACGACCATACAGGTGGCGTGGCACAGGTTGCGCAGAGACGAATAGACCCACGTCCGAGACAGCTGTAAATGTCGAGCAAACGAAGACGTGTCACATGCACGTACGCGGGACTGCCGGCGCAGTTCCAAGACAGTCGACTGTCTCGCACGATGCCCGGTACATGTACGTGCTGTCAGAGGCGCACTGCGCAGGGCGGCCGCCAACAGCTGGCCAGTCCCAGTTGCCGTGCGTCAAGGCTCATCGGTGCTCGCATGGCGTGCGGGAGACGCGGCCACGCACCCACGACAGCTATGCTTGCGGACAAACACCATCAATCAAGAAAAAAGCCACAGTTTGGATTACTCCTGGGGGGTTCCACGCGGGATCAAAAAAGTCACAGCGGACATTGACATGACGCACAGCAGCAGACATTGTCGGTGATGAACGAAGGCGACCATCGACCACTTGATTCTCCTTCATCACCGCTATCACTATGCCGTCCTTTACTCGCCGCGCCCCGGTCCGAACGGGCGGCGCGCGCGCTTTTGCCGGTACCGCTCCGGTATCCGCTGCGCCGCCCGCTCCCATCGCCTCGTCGTCCGCCGCCCCTGCGGCGACACTTCCAGCAGCCCCAGCCGCGCCCGCCACCATCTCCACTGGCATCGGCTCGCTCGACGATGTCCTCGGCTTCCTCTCTCCTGGTTCAACCCTTCTTCTGCTTGCTCCGGACGCACACACGGCCTGGTCGCGCCTCGTCGCGAGGCATGTGGCCGCGCAGGGCCTCCTCGAAGGCGGTCGCGTCGTGGTCGCCTCTGGCGACCCCGGGCCCTGGGTCAAGGGCATGGTGTGGGTTGCGGAGGGCACCGAGTCTGACAAGGACGAAGACAAGGAAAAGGAGCAGGCCGAGGGAGAAAAGGACGCAAACGAGCGCGGATACGCCGACCGGAGGATTGCGTGGCGGTACGATGCGCTCACCTTCCAGACTACCGTCGGTGAGTATCACCGTCTTCGACTATCTGCCGCGTCCGGGATACTGACGAGCAGGTACCACCGCTCTGGACGCCAGCAAGACGCTCCCTCCCGCCGTGCGCGCCCGCGCAGAGGCTGAGCGCCGCCTGATTCCAATCGCCTTTGACAGCGACGACGGCGGCATGCAGTGCCTTTGCGCCATTGCCTCGGCGCTCGACGAGGAGGTGTCCTCTGGTACAGTGGTTTCCCGCGTTGCGGTCGAGATTTCCCCCGAGCAAGAGTTCTCCCCCTCGGGCCTCGTCCGCTTCCTGCTCGCTCTGCGCGCACTCGTGCGCGCCCGCGGCGCCGTCGCCGTCATCACCCTCCCCCCGCGCCTGTCGTCCCCTACGCCCGCGTCGCCGGAGTGGATCTCGACGCTCGCGCACTCGGCTGACGCGACACTGACGCTCGCGGGCTTTGGAACGAACCCGCTCGCCGCCGCATACGCGCCCGCGCACGGGCTGCTCACCGTGCACTCGCTCCCGGCCCGCGGACACGTCCTCGCGCCGGCGCTCCGCCACTCGACGCTCCTCGGAGTCAGCAGCGGCAGCGAGCAGAACCTCGGCTTCCGCCTCAAGCGCAAGCGCTGGGTCGTCGAGACGGTGCATCTCGGCATCGAGGGCGGCGGCAGCGGCGAGCGGCGGACCGAGCCTGTGCGCAAGGTCGTCCACGAGCACCAGGCCGCCGCCGCCCCCGTCGCCGCCGAGGGCATCGAGCCCGCACCTGCTGCTGCTCCGTCCGCGGCACCGGAAGTGGTGCTCCTCCCCAGGGCCGACAGGCAGGACAGGGCAGAGGCGAAAAAGGACAAGAAGCCCCGCGCACGCGTGCGCTTCGGGGAGGACATCGTCGTGTCGCACGACACGGGCGCCGCCGCCGCGGGCGCCGCGCGCGCCGCAGGCGCCGCAGGGCACGCTGCCCACTCCCACTCGGACGCGTGCGGCCACGCACACGCCAAGCCCGCCAACGCCGCACCAAAGATTGCCATCCGCCACGACCGGCCCGACCTGTACGAGTTTTAGACGCGACACTGCATGTATCTGTACATTGCCTTCTTTCTTTTCTTCCGGGGCTCTCTCTGGGCGCCGACTCACCGGTCATACTGATATCCGCCCCTCAGCTACTCTCCCACTTTGCTTGCTCACGTGTTCGTGAGCGCTTAACCGTCGGTCCAATACATCGCTTGGGCGTAGCGTAAGAGGTACACATGTGACGGCCCCAAGCCCGGAATCTCTGGTCAGGGGTCTCCACCCCTTCCACTCGTCGGTATCGACAAAGGCGGCACCGCTGAACTGTCATCCAGAGCTTCTGCTTGCTGTAGTGAGCCATTTCGCCACTGCTGATCGAAGTAACCGCAGTCCCCGGAATGTAGAATCAAGGCCAGCGCCTCAGGCAGCCTCGCTGTGCCGCGGTCGGCGTCCAAGACAAACTGTATCTCCTCTCAGACTGCATCAGACTGCATCTTCCCACTAGCATGATATCACAGCACAGGGCCTGGAATCGATCCGCCCAGTCTGTTGGACCCGAGATGCGACTCGGCACTGGGATGGAATAGCGCGGCAATGGCGGACGAGCCTCCGCCATTGTCGAKTGTACCATTGCAGCCGGCCGGCTCGGAAGAACTGACCGGTTCCTATGCGTCGTTCGGGGCACACAGTCCGAGTGGTCACCCATCCTTACTGGCGGCGATGAGCGCCGCTACACGATCCGATATCAGTAGCCTCGCACGCTCGTGCAGTGATGGAGGGGCCTGTTGCAGTCGGCTCCTTGTTATGGATGGCCCGAAGGAAGAACGCCGCAGTTTGTGACCATGAGGCATCTGCTACCATTGCCGCGGTTGCGTCATTGTCCATTCTCCTCTGTGCGGCCACCACCTCTGCGGGAACTCTGTCCGATTGCGAAATGTGGTGGAGCCGCGACGCTTCTCGTAATCTCTGGTCGACAGCAGCCATCATGAGACGACCAGTTGCCTTGTGCCGTCGAGCCGCGCCGCGCGCTGCATACTACACCACGTGGGCGGCGTGGGGAGCGATGCCAGCTGACTGCTTTAGCTCTGGACTGGACTAGACTCGCAACGTAGCTCAGAAAGTCATTAGGGAGTACTGACCGCAGGCATCCTTTTCCGTGTGACAGGACTCTGAGCCGTACACAGCGCTGGTGACAACGGCCTCGGCGGCATTGCATCGGCATCTGTACTCGCGCAGGTGTTAGTCGCATGCCGCGACGGGACTGTCATCAAACAGCTACTGGCGGCGCAACTGGCCATTGACAGGTTGGTTGGCCCATTGCCCATTGCCTGCAGCTGCCTGGCGACCTGCGGCGATCATGTGACCCTTACGATAACAGCAACCATTGCTCCCGGCCCGTCGGATCAGCCCACCGAGAACAGGCAGCAAAGGAGATCAAACGGCCTGCTCCCCTGCATGCATGTTCTGATGAATGTGCAAGATGGAACGATAGCGGTCACTACCCTGCAGTGGACGCCGCTCTGGGGCGTGGGTGGGCTTATCAGCGGAGTGGCTTCCGACACGCCGCCACCGCCTTCCGACATGATAAATCAACCCCACGATGAAAAGCACCGCCAAGGGCATGGTGGCCCAGGCAGCTGAAGCAACGCGGGTCGGGACGATCGGGCAGTCCGAGGCATGTTGCCCTGGTAAGAGGCATCCAGCCAGTGACAGCAGAGCCTTTGCAAGGCCCGTTTGTCATGCTTCCCATCTGGCACTACCAGGACTGCCTGCAACCGCCCATCACCTGACGCGGTTCTACCGGTCTCGGCGGTGATTACCGCATTGAATGCACTTAATCCACTTGCTAGTGCAAGCACACGCGGAAGTGACCAAAGTGGTCAGAGGGCAAGATCCCCGCAGGTCCCCGCAGTGGGGCCCTCCCGCGAGATGGGTCGTTGTCCTCATGTCCATGTCCATCAAGCCTCGGTAGCTGGGCTATGGCAGACAGCCTACGTGCCTGTCGTCGCATCTGCAGTCCGTCACAGAGTTGGGCGGTATTGGCCGAGGATCGAGAAATCAAATCGAAAGCCGCTGCTGGGGCTGGCCAGAATGAACGTTGGGGGTGACCGCCTGATCGCTGACATGGTCTGCTGATGGGCCGTAAACATGTCCTCCCCGCCTGACTACATAAGCCCAATGAAGGATCGTTCACAGACAGACCATCCCCATCCACACTTGCCAGCTGCTCAGCTCAGTCCTTGCATCCCTCCCAACCACCGATACCGATAGATACAGGTGAGTCCTCCCAGAATCCTTCTTCCTCCGCAGAGGACGATGTTTGACAGCGGGATGTGGGACGTCGAACGGTCGTCGTCGCCCACTCACATGATCGCTACCCCAGCTCCATTACTGTAGCAGCGCTGACGACTAGCCACCATGCCCGTCGTTGCCTTCCAGGACGGACAAAAGGAGACCGAGGTGCCCAAGGGCACCATTGAGACCGACGTCCTCGTTGTTGGCTCTGGTCCGGCCGGCGGTGCCGCGTCGCTCTTCCTCGCAAACCTCGGCGTTCCCGCCATCATGATCACCAAGTACCGCTTCACCGCCAACACCCCCCGTGCCCACATCAGTGAGTGTCCAGAGTGCCCTCCACGCTGGGCCGAGGTATGAAAACTGCCACTGGCGAGCCACAGTGGCGGTCGCCCTGGCAGAGTGTTTGGTTCCTTGAATTCCCTCAGCATCAGAACTGACCTTCTCAGCCAACCAGCGCACCATGGAGATTATGCGTGACATGGGCATCGAGAAGCAGGTCGAGGCCGAGGCCACAGAGCATGAAAAGTGTGGTGACACCGTCTTCTGCACATCGATTGTCGGCGAAGAGATTGGTCGTATTCTCACCTGGGGCACGCACCCGGCCCGCCAGGCCGACCACACCATGGCGTCGCCCTCGTCCATGTGCGACATTCCCCAGACGTACCTCGAGCCCATCCTCGTCGAGAACGCCGCCAAGAAGGGTACCCACACCCGTTTCTCGACCGAGTACATCTCGCACACCCAGGACGCCAACGGCGTGACTGCCAACGTCCGCGACCGCCTCACTGGCCACGAGTACCAGATCCGTGCAAAGTACATCATCGGCGCCGACGGAGCCCGCTCAGTCATCGCCAACGAGCTCAAGCTCCCCGTCGAGGGCAAGATGGACATTGCCGGTTCGATGAACATTACCTTCAAGGCCGACATTGCCCACCACGTCGAGGGCCGCCCCAGTGTCCTCTACTGGGTCATCCAGCCCGGAGCCAACGTCGGCGGCATCGGTGCCGGCCTCGTCCGCATGGTTCGCCCATGGAACGAGTGGCTCATCGTCTGGGGCTTTGACATTAACCAGCCGCCCCCCGTCGTCGACGACGCCGCTGCCATCAAGATTGTTCGCTCCCTCATCGGTATCCCCGACCTCGAAGTCGAGATCACTGGCAAGTCGCTCTGGGGCAACAACGAGATGTACGCCACCCACCTCCAGGGTGGCCGTGTCTTCTGTGCCGGCGACGCCATCCACCGCCACCCCCCCTCGAACGGTCTTGGCTCCAACACCTCGATCCAGGACTCGTACAATCTCTGCTGGAAGCTGTCCCAAGTCCTCAAGGGCTACGCCTCGCCCTCTATCCTCGAGACTTACTCGATGGAACGCGCCCCTGTCGCCAAGCAGATCGTGACCCGCGCCAACAAGTCGTCCCGCGAGTTCGTCTACCTCTTCCAGGCCCTCGGCATCCAGCCTGGCATGGCCCCGGCAGACATGGCCAGAGAGATTGAGGAGCGCAAGGCCGACACACCCCGTGGTCGCCAGAAGCGTGCCGACCTCGTCGCTGCCATGGACAGGAAGAACTACGAGTTCAACGCCCACGGTGTTGAAATGGGCCAGTTCTACACGTCGCCCATCATCACCTCGGACGGCACCAAGCCCGTCAACGAGCGCGACGCCGACCTCTTCTACGTGCCCACAACCTCGCCCGGTGGCCGTCTCCCCCACTGCTGGGTCGGCAACCGCCTCCACAAGTGGTCCACCCTCGACCTCGCCAAGTACACCCACTACACCGTCTTCACCGGCACCGCGGGAAAGAAGTGGGCCGAGGCCGCCGCCAAGGTCGCGGCCAAGCTCGGCGTTCCGGTCAACAGCGTCGTCATCGGTCCTGGCCAGGACGCCGAGGACCTCTACTACGACTGGGCCAAGCTCCGCGAGGTCGAGGAGGACGGTGCTCTGCTCGTCCGCCCAGACAAGCACATCGCCTGGCGCTCGATGACCATGGCCCAGGACCCCGAGGCCGAGCTCACCAAGGCGCTCAACACCGCCCTCGGCAAGTAGGTCGCTGCCGAGTCGATACCGGACACCTCCGTTCCCTAGTTTCTCCACAGCTCAGCAGCCGTTCGTGTATAGTACCAGCAGAAGCAGTAACAGAAGCAGAAGCTCAAGCAGACATGTGATTTTGTGACATTGAACGTGTTGGGCAATTCGACCTGGTGGGGGGGGTGCATGATCGCTACGCATCCTCGGCCCAGGGCGTTTGGCCTCATTGTGAGGCGCGTACCACAGGTAACTGCTAGATTATCGACACCCAGAGCTTCCGTGGCCCGGTCCTTCAGGTGGAGCTCAGCCTCCGGTCATGGCTGAATTAACGATAGGACGGGGGTGCTGCCATGGCCAGCTCGGTGAGCTCGTTAGGGCAACAACGCCAACGGACCACTCCGGGGTGGAGGAGCCGTCCGTTAGATCGCTTCACAAGTGAGGCCCGGGTTCCTGAATGCCAATTGTCGATCTGCAGATCGACAGATCGCCAGGCCATGCAGATCGTGCAGACTAGCAGAGCTCCAGATAGAGATAAAGATAAAGAGACTTCCTGACTTGGTCGACTGGTCGACTGGGTGAGGTGAGCCATGTGGCGGCACATGTTGCGGAAGTCGCTCACCACTCAAAAAATGCTTCCGCTGATCCATCAAGCATTCAAAGCCTAGTCCGCGAGCCCGTTGCCGTTGCCGTACGAGTACAGTGCAAGCCGTGTTTGACAACAACACCTCTCCTCCACACCACCCACGACACTAACGACAACCATGACCCGTAAGCATTTCGTGCTGGGCGGTAGGCTGACAGTAGGCGGAGACCAGCGTGACCGCGACAGGGCGAAGAACCTCGCCAAGACGTGAGTGTCCTCCCGGGTGCGACTGGGCAGATAGATCAGTGGAGCGCGTCTGGCGCTCGCGATGGAAGGACGGAGGAACGCGAGCACGTGTCCCAGCGTAAGCTGGTGTGCTGGTGCGCGGGAGGAGTGATGGACTGCAACATGACTGCCGGTCGCGACGCACGCTATGATCCCCTCGTCGTCCCCCGTCGTGGCGACATCGCAGGCGGGAGTCGGCTGAATCTGCCATCGCACTTCCACACCGTCCCCATCGCACACGACCACACGCCGCGACACAGCTGACGGCAGCGCTGGCAACAAGAAGCAGACCGGCGACCCCGCGAAGCGCAAGGAGGCCGACGCCAAGGCTCTGGCTGACAAGTAAGTGGAGCAGTCATCTCGTCTTGCGTTCGAACTGTACTGACCTGCCAGGATTGCTGTGAGTTTTCGAGCCGCGTCCGCAAAATGGCGCAGACCCGGGCACAGACTGACCTCCAGGCCAAGGCTGCTGCCAAGGAGGCCGGCGGAGCCGACGACAAGAACAAGAAGAAGAAGTGAGCAGCGCATATCCATGTCTGTCTCTCTCTCTTGGTGTCGTCGCGAGTGCGGACCTGCGACCTGGGTTTTCCGGCGCAGCAGTTGATCGCCCGCACCACCTAACCACCACGTTGTTGATACATGATCCCGATCGCAACGATCGCTGTCGACAACAATGCAATGCATAGATGCCGTGATGCGGCAGTTATAGTATCAGAAGCAGGTACAGGACCCGGCTGCGCACCACAGCAAGCTCTGGCGAGCAGACGCGTGTCGCTGCTCAAAGTAGGGATAGATAAGGGGGGCGTAGGGGGAGAAGAAGCGCCGCTGCACAGGCAGACGCGACTCGCAGAGCCGCTCGACCAGCGCAGACACAGACGAACGCACGAGAGCGCCTTAGGCGTCGCCGCCAAGAGCGGCGATCTCCGCACGGACCGAGGCCTCGGTCTCGATCTTCTGCATCTGCGTCTTCTCGAGCTGCTCGCCCTTGGCGATGCGGGCCTTGAGGTCGTCGATGGCCTTGAGCTTCTTGGTGAGGTTGCGGACCTTCTTCTGCGCAGCATCCTCGTCAACGACAAGCTTGGCCATGTCGGCAGCGGGGGCGGCCTCCTCGGCGGGGGCGTCGGCCTTCTTGTTCTTGGTGCGCTGGCGCTTCTTCTTCTCGCCAGCAGCAGCGCCGGCGGCACCGGGGACGGGAGCGCCGGGAATGGAGGCGCCGGGGATGTAGCGGCCAGCGGGCTTGCCGCCCTTGAAGATGGGAGTGGAGGCGCCCGAGCTGAGGCCAGAGTCCTCGTCGCGGCGGTACGCGTCCGAAGCGGCGGATCCGCGGGCTCCAGGAGGGCGGTAGGCACCGACGGGGCGCGAAGCGGCACCACCGTTGGTGGCACCGGTCTCCTTCTTGGGCTGGTGCTGAGCAACCGAGGCGTTAGCCTCGGGAGCCTTGGGGACGACAGCAGGGAAGGGAGGAATGCTCTCAACACGGACGGGGCGGAACGAGGCCTGGTAGAGGTCGTCCTGGAGGTGGACGTGGAGCAACTCGCCATTGCACCACCAGACCTTGACGCCGTTGTCGACACGGAGACGGGGGGAGAGGGTGGCAGTAAGGAAGTAGCGACCGCAAGGCKWCCACTCGCAGTGGGACGAGTTGGAAGCCTGGAACTCGGCGACCTTCTTGCGGGTGCTCACGTCCCAAATGTCAACACCGCCGGCAAGGTTACCGAAACCAGCCGAGAGGAGAAGGCGGCCCTGGGGCTGGTACAGCAAGAAGTTGCGGGGAGCCGAGCCAAACGAGTGCACGGGCTTGGCCTTGAGGTCAAAGACCTGGGTACGGGCAGGCATGTAGCCGTAGCAGACGGTGAACTCGCGCGAGTTGGGGTTCCAGCCAAAGTCGTAGATGGGTCCCTCCTTGTCAAAGTCGACCATGCCCTCAAACTGGCCGTCTAGGCTGACGAGGTAGAGGTTGGTCTCGCCGTAGTACGACTTGCCGCTGTTGTCGACGTCGGTGTGGGTGAGGAACAGGGCCATGGTACCGGCATTGTTCCACTTGACCTGGAGCTTGTCGGCCTTGTAGAATGCCCTGCGGGCGACAGTCATGGGAATGTCACGAGTCTCCGTCTTCTGGTCCTCGCCGTTGGCAACGGCATTGGGCTTGCCGAGGAGCGACGAGAGGGTGTAGAGGGCGACAGTAGCGGGAGCACCCTTGCGCTCGCCGACCCAGACGGCGACGGCAGGCTCGGGGTACGGGCGGAGGG
This sequence comes from Apiotrichum akiyoshidainum, assembly GCA_002973495.1. Lineage (NCBI taxonomy): Eukaryota > Fungi > Basidiomycota > Tremellomycetes > Trichosporonales > Trichosporonaceae > Apiotrichum > Apiotrichum akiyoshidainum. The sequence goes on from PQXP01000129.1 coordinate 19,991, forward strand.
CCTTGGAGCTTGTTGTGCCGTCGGCGAGAGCAGAAGGGCGGGAGATGTAGAGGCCCTTGATCTGGCCGTCGACCTTGAGGCGGGTGACGGGACGAACCGCCATGGGCGGGGTGAAGATGACAATGTCCGAGGCACCTGCGCGGAAGAGGTGCGCCTCATCGGGGCTCACAACAGGCTCCCTGTTCTTGTCAGCCAGGCATCGACAAATCTGGTCTTGTCCAGGAAAACGCCTCCTTACCAGTCATCCATTGTCTTCTGGTACCACGAGTTGACGAGCTCGCCAGTCTTGACGTCCCAGGCCTTGACGTTCTTGTGCACGTCGGTGTCGCTCTTGACCGGGCGCTCAAAGGTGAAGAGCCAGGTGGAGAGAGGCGAGAATGCGAGAGCCATCACGTTGGGCTGCTCAATAGCGAGCGAGGCCGCCGACGAAGCGGCGGCGGTAGGCACAACGTAGACGCTGTTCGCGTGGGCGTACGCAAGGTACTCGCCATCGCCCGAGTAGACATATGTCCTTGCCCCCGCAGTGTCACTGATGTTAGATCTGATCCCCAAGCTGCCGGGTCCGGCCTAGACGTCAACGTACGCGGGGATCTTGGGCGAAACCTCGAAAGACGGGCCGTCAGCGAAGCCGGTCGTCTTCTGCGCGCGGACTGAATGTGTGAGCTATGCTGTTGCAACCAAAAGACAACAGAACACTTACAAGCGTACTGAGCCAAAGCCATTGTGTCTATCTGACCGTCTGTAGCGTGTTGCGGAAACCAAATAGGGCGGTTGTCGGGTGGAGCGCTGGTCACTTGTAATTTCGGTGAACGAGCGTCTAGCACTGCTAGGTTTGGGTCGTTGGAGAAAGTGTTGACGGACACGGGTCTTTTGTCTGGAGCAGTAGGGAGCCGAAGGTCTTAGTGAAAAGACTATCGAAGCAAGTCGGCGCGACGGGCAAGTTGTCGAAAACGAGGATGGAGAAGAAACGACAATGCAGATCCGGACAGGCGTGCTCGTCGGTCGCTGCACTGCTGCGCCAGTTGTTCCCTAGCAAAGCACGGTCGGCCGCGTCCCTCTGACATTTTGGCCGTGGCGGGATCAAATTCTCGCGTGGCGGCTGACTGCTGGTGGGTGGCGCGCCAGGCTGCGGCTGGAATTTAGTGGTGCTTTCGGCACCGCTACCCTGCCAGAAACATCATCGGGTTCACATCGGACATGACGGGGATGCGCGCACCGCAATAGAGTGTGGCAGCGTGTTGGACGACGTGTGGCTCATGCAGCTCAGTAGTTACCCATTGTCGGCAGTGTCGGCAAAGAACGGGCCTGGATATGTAGACGCCATCAATCCCGCGGCTGTATGGGAACCAAGCAAAGATTGTGTCTCCTCTTCTCTGGTGAGCCCTCCTCTTCTCCACTAAGCTGTGGCGGCCATGTGCAGTGTGGATACCTCCCAGCTCCCAGCTCATCGCAGGTTCAGCTTCATCTAGCTGTCTGCACTGATCACGGATCGGCCGGAACGAACGGCGGGGGAATTACAATCTGATACTCGTTGGCTGACGCCAGAGTATTTGGGGGACAGGCTCTCGATGCACAAGTGCGCAGTGCAGCCGTCGTACACTCACCCATGCATGCAGCCGATTGCTGGCTTATCATGACAGCCAACCGCCACTTGCTTGGAGGGAAGGGAAAAAGGCCACGTCATGATTTTAAATGATGTGTAATTGTTACGGTTTAGAAAATTGTACCATCCGTCGAGTGAGTGTTATCACCGTGGCCAAGAGTATTTTTCTTCTTGTAATATGAGGTATTGCATCACAAGTCCGGTCAAACCGCATTAGCCCCCCGGCCCTGGATGTATGGAAAGGTTGCATTACGCGTTGGCTGGCTGGCTGGCTGGCTGGCTGGCTGGCTGGCTGGCTGGCTGATGTTGCTGGCTGAGCGACTATTCGGTCCTCTGAGCCAGCTAGCACCAGCACCAGCACCACCACTCTACGGGATGACTTCTAGACTTTCTCACATCTTGTTTCGTTGCTGCATCTCACCACTCTCCATTCCACCTCTAGGCTACCCAGCCGCACACTTGTGTGTTTACCGCTCTCCGCCTTTGTTGCCTTGCATCTCAGCATCCGTCCGTCCGTCGTCGTCGTCAGTCGCCAGTTCATCACTCGCCGACTCTCTTCTTCGCTCGTCACAAACAAACCCAGCACAAAAAAACCAAACCCGAAAAACTCCACCTCAACCCACGTCCCTCTCTCCAACGTAATCTTCCATCAGTTTATTTCGCATTCCCGCATACATCTCCACCGTTCGCATCTACATACACCCCATCTCTTTCATCGCCACCATGCACACCAAGGGCAACTCCATTCGTCTCCTTACGGGTGAGCATCCTTCATAGGCGCGCCCAGCCGGCCTGTCCGCGCAGCCTGCCAGTGGCGTTCAGTTACTGATATCGCAACAGGCAACGCCCACCCCAAGCTCGCCGAGTCCGTTGCTTCCCGGTACGTTGCTACAGAGTCTCTCATGGTCTGCTGCACGGTACTTGTGCCACCCGCCGCTGCTTCTGCTAGGCGCAGCTTTGCTGTCCTGCTTCCCGTGTCTCCGGTTTCCATGTCCGTGGTGGCTGCCACCTCGGCTGCCTCTGAGGTCTGAGCGTGCGCCATTGTCCATTGCCTCTAAACTCTTCTCGAGTTCACCAAGGAGCCAGCTGGCAGCGACTTGCAAGCCTAACCGAGAGGACAGGCAAAGGGTGCAGAAGGGGTTGCAGAGGACCGACTCGAAACAGGCAAACAACAGACATGTCTACCTGGTCGTGTGCCTAGAACATTTCAACATTTGGGAAAGACATGCTGACGCTCGGTCCCCGCTCTGTTCGATATTGTCCGATCTCCCTGTCTCTCCCGTCTCATCTCTTCACCAACGGTCCTCGTCCCCCCAACCCTTCTGGTGATCATTACATGCCACGCCAATCCAATCTCTCCAATCACTCGCCCACCACCCAACCTGCTTCCTATCCCGCTCGCACGGTCATCTCCGCTGCTTCCCACTGTTCCCCGTCCCTTTATCCGCGGCACTCCGAACTGCGGCCATTAAACCCAACAGCCTCGGTATCCAGCTTACCCCTTGCCATGTCTCCAAGTTCCTCTCGCTTGAGACCTCGGTCCAGATCCACCAGTCGGTCCGTGACGAGGATGTCTTCATCCTCCAGTCGCCCTCGCCTCCCGATGTCAACGACCACCTTATGGAGCTCCTTGTCATGATCTCGGCCTGCAAGACCGCCTCCGCCAAGCGCATTACCGCCGTCATCCCCTGCTTCCCCTACGCTCGCCAGGACAAGAAGGACAAGTCGCGTGCCCCCATCACCGCCAAGTGAGTCAAATTCATGTGCTTGCCCTGGAGCTTCATCTGACATTACAGGCTCGTTGCCAACCTTGTCACTGTCGCCGGTGCCGACCACGTTATCACTCTTGACCTCCACGCTTCGCAGATCCAGGGCTTCTTTGACATTCCCGTCGACAACCTCTTCACCGAGCCCTCGATGATGCGCTACATCAAGACTGAGATCCCCAACTGGCGCCAGGCCATCATTGTCTCGCCCGACGCCGGTGGTGCCAAGCGTGCCACTGCCATTGCCGACCAGCTCAACCTTGACTTTGCCCTCATCAACCGCAAGCGCAAGCGCGACCTTTCGGCCTCGATTGTCCCTACCGTTCCCCCCACCCCCTCCGGATCGGACAACGGCTCGCAGCACGAGGACGACCACGACCACGAGTTTGACATGATGGAGCTCCTTGTCGGTGACGTCAAGGGCCGTGTTGCCATTCTCATCGACGACATGATCGACACTGGCCACACTGTCCGCCTCGCCGCTGGCGTCCTCAAGGACGCTGGTGCCACCGAGGTCTACGCCCTCATCTCGCACGGTCTCCTTTCCGAGACCACCATGGAGAACCTCAAGGACCTTCCCATCAAGAAGCTCATTGTCTCCAACTCGATCGACCAGACAGCTAGGCTAGACGGCCAGAACGGCATGCTCGACACCATCGACATTGCCCCCGTTATCGCCGAGTCGATCCGCAGGACACACAACGGAGAGTCCATCTCGGCCCTCTTCAAGCCCGACTACTTCTAAGCCCATCGCCAATAGAAATAGGCGATTCAAAGGCAAAGCCAAGCGCTCATGCGTGTGCGCGGGCTTCATCTCCCGTGTGCAAGGTGACGCCGCAGTGTACCATTTGTATGACTGTTTGACGGAACGATGCATCTCAATCAAAAGGTGGAGTGAGGGCCGGTGATATTCGACAAGGACGGCCTGGGTTTACTACTATTGTTGATCCAGCAACGTGATGTTTTTGCCTAGTTTCCAATGTCGTCGAGGTTGTCCCAGTCGTCGGCTCCTGGTCAGCAAAACTGACATGCGGTGGTTACTCACAGAGACCAAAGGTAGCACGGATGTTATCCTCCTCGGCACCCGCATTCTTGAGCACGCTAAAGCAGATCCACAGGTTGTCTGGTGTCAGTTGGCGTTCAGGTACGGCAAAGGAAACCCACCCGTCCATCGGGCCGTGGCGCGCTTGGCGACATCGACAGCCTGTCGCTTCTTCTCGTACATGAGCGGGTCTGCTGCGCCGAAGGCGGCAAGCTCAGCGGTCAGGCTCTCCATCTTGGACTGCTCCTCCGCGAGGACAGCGAGCAGGTTGCGGCGTTCGTCCTGGCCGGTTAGCGAGCGTTGTATGATCAACACCGACGGTGTCCTCGCGGCCCTGCTCCGCGTCCTCGAGCGCAGCCGACGACTCGGCGATCTTGGCGTCCATGTCGGCGACCTCCTTCGTCATGCGGTCGACGAGAGCCTGCTTCTGTTGTTCGGTCAGCTGGTGGCAAAGTGGGAAGAGCAGCGAGGGAAGGCGAGAGGGGAAGGGAAGGAGGGAAGGAAGGAAGACACACCTGGGCACCGGCGGCAGAAGGGAAGGACCAGTAGTCTGAATGTTAGCTGAGCAGGCACGCTCCTGTCTCACAGACACCAGTACCGCTGAACAGGTTAGTCGCAAAGAATCAAGCTGAACCTACATCTTCTCAGACACCACGAGGCCATCCGCCTTGATCTCCTCGAGCGTCTCCTTGACGGTGGGCAGCACTGGAGGTGAGAGAACGGTGCAGAAGGAAGGCACGTCAGACCGTACCGATACCCTTCTGTTCTTGGCCGTCAGTCGTTGCGCTTGGCTCAGATACAACAACTCACTGGAAGCAATCTTCTCAATCTCCTTGAACGAGAAGAAGTCGGCCTGGGATTAGTTGGTAGCGTGCGTGGTCCAATGACGAACGCTCTCGTGGAAGATCTCGAGCACTGGACGTCAGCAGCGGCTCTACTTGCTGGGACTTGCTCTTGGTGCGCTTCTCCTCCTTGCTCATGCCTCGGGGCGCCATCTCGATTGTGTTGTCGGTGCTGGTCGTTGGCGAATGGGAAGGGTGTGGCTGAGTGGGTGAAATATCAGTTAATGGAGGGAAAGAGGAGGTGAAAGGAAGGTGAAGAAAGGCAAGGTGAGAATTGTGGAGCTGAGGAACGAGCAGCGCGAGCGGCATGAGAGAGCGATCACTCCCAGGAAGGAGGAAAGACACAAAAGGAGGGCACCAAGGGAAGACACAAAGATGCGCGCGAACGGACGGGCAAACCCATCGAGGAAGACAGTACAAGGAGCGAGAGAGATGTCTGCCCCATCTTGCACCAGCTTTGTCGGTGCCTCTCAGCTCAACCAGACGAGCAGCGTGCAGGCCCTCGCGGGTAGCGACAACGATGGTCATGACAGTGTGTAACCAAGCTCTCGACGTAACCAAGCTCTGACGCAATAATCATCGGCGTTGCCCGCCAATTGGGAACGGCAACAAAACCGATATCACCTTGGCCAGGCACGGGTCCACTTACTACCAAAAGCACGAAATGCTTGCTCATCCGCGCGCTGCACGCAGCCAGCGTCCCTCCACTTTGAACATGGCCAACTCTGTTCGGCTGTTCATTTCCTTCCACTCACTCTCCTACCCACCACACCGACCAACTAACCATGCCCGGAACCCTCCCATCGTGGCCCCCGGCCATCTCGCAGGAGCAGCAGGCCGCTCTCCTCCTCGAGTCCTCCTCCTACGCCCTCGCCCACGGCTTCACCCTCCTGCCCCCGCACCCCGCGTCTGGTGCTCCCCCCGCCCCCMCYCMTGCCATTGCAGCTCCGCTTTCACTCTTCCCTTCCCCCTTCCCCAGGTCCGAATACGAGCGCGCTCGCTCGCTCCAGACTGCATACAACGCCCTCTATGCTCGCGTTACTCTTGACTGGGCGTTCCTCGACCGCGTGATGGGCCAGGTCGCCAAGGTGGACGAGTTCCAGGCTGAGCTCTGGATCCGCTGGAAGCAGATCCGTGATGAGCTCGTCCAGGTGAGCGCTGTGACTGCAACACACACCTGACAGAGCAGCCCCTGCAGCTTGGTCTCTTCCGTTCCGACTACCTTCTCCACGAGACCGGCACCGAGGTGGGCATCAAGCAGGTCGAGTTCAACACCATCGCGGCGAGCTTTGGCGCCCTCAGCCAGAAGGCAGGAGAGATGCACCGGTGAGTGCGGTCATGACCTATCTTTGTCTGACACTTTAGCTTCCTTGCGCAGACCACAGGGGCCTACTACGGTTCTGCCCCCGAGCTCGCCGATCGCACTGCCTTCCCCGAGAACCGTTCGCTGGAGGAGCTTGCTGCCGGCCTTGCCGAGGGTTGGAAGGCGTTCGGCTCCAAGGACGCCGTTGTCCTCATTGTTGTTCAGGAGGGAGAGAGGAACGTGTTTGATCAGCGGGGACTCCAGTACGAGCTGATCAAGACTCACGGTGTCCAGAGCGTGCGCTACACCTTCGCCGAGCTCGGTCGCCTGGCAAAGGTCGACCCCGCCAGCAAGAAGCTCCTCGTCCCCAACCCCCTTACCCCCAACGCCCCTGCCGCCGAGATCGCCGTCGTCTACTACCGTGCGGCCTACACACCTACCGACTACCCTTCGTCCACAGAGTGGGACACTCGCGTTCTCCTCGAGCGGTCATCCGCTATCAAGTGCCCCAGTATGGCTCTTCAGCTTGCTGGAGCGAAGAAGGTTCAGCAGGAGCTCGCGAAGGATGGCGTTTTGGAGGACTTCCTTTTGGGACAGAACCGTCCCGACGTTGGAGCCTCGCTGTCGCAGAAGGATGTTGATGCTGTCCGTGAGACATGGACAGGTTTGTGGCCGCTCGACAACTCACCTCTTGGCCAGGAGGCGCTCAAGCTCGCTCGCACCCAGCCGGAGCGTTTCGTTCTCAAGCCTCAGCGTGAGGGAGGCGGTAACAACATTTACCGCACCGACATCCCGGCATACCTCGACAAGCTCGACGCTGAGCCGCAGGCCGCTGGCGACCCTCCCAAGCGTGAGGGTTTCATCCTCATGGAGCTCATCACCCCCCCTGAGGGTGTGCACAACTGGCTTGTGCGCGGCGGAGAGGGCAAGGCCCGTCTTGCGGACGTGGTTTCCGAGCTGGGCGTCTACGGCGTGTCCCTGTTCGGTGGCAAGCCCGAGCAGAACATTAACCGCCTGGCCGGCACGCTTCTGCGCACAAAGGGCCGTGAGAGTGACGAGGGTGGCGTTGCTATCGGTACGTCTTGAAGGCCTGGGATAGAAGGAACGCTAACGCTCTAGGCATCTCCTCGATTGACAGCCCCCTGCTTGTGAACTAGACCTTACGACGATGACATCTGTACGATGAACGCGACGCCACAAACGCCGAGTGCGCAACTCAAGTCACGGAATTTTGCGACGCGATAGCACTCGTGGCCCTCAAACACGTCTCCTTACAGGATACTCACCCCACTAACCTGGTCATGCAAAGTGCATTCTGGCCTGGCAAATGACTGTCTGACGACAGCCATTCACCCTAGCCTGCAATTCAAACGCTTGATTGCCCACGCTGACGTCGTCACGATTGCCCCTGACGTAACGGCTGACGGCTGATAAGAAGCAGTATGGCGGCTTGCTGATCCCTCCGTCCTTGGGAAAGCAGATATGACATGCCTTCCATGTCGCTCTCTGACACTACTCTCGTCGGCTTATGTTGCGCACTCCTGCCCGCCCCATTACTCATCCATCATCACGGCTGAGGCGTTGTTCTCACAGGTATGAAACCACAGCCGCAGGTGAGAAGCCGCATCCGCAGGATGTGCCCTCTCAATAGCTCAGTTGGTAGAGCGCCGGACTGTAATGGTTATTCTACAACAACTTCCTTCAGGAATCCGTCGGTCGCCTGTTCGACTCAGGCTTGGGAGAGCGTGTCTTGGCAACAAGATACAAACAACTTTTTTACCTTTGAGGGACATTCAAATGGATGTGCCGATACGGCCCGACAGGAAGATACCTCGGAGGTGATTGCGACGGATGGCGCCGAGCAGTGATCCTGGGCGCGCACCGGGCTTTTGGTCTCGAGCTCGGTCGTTTCTCCGGCGCCCAGAGCGGCAGCCGGCCTGATCGGCGGGCCCAGCATCAGGCGGACCCTTGTGCGCCGGGGCCCTCGAGGCTCGGTTACCTGTTCTTCGTGTGTCATGTTCCTTCTTCTCTCGGCACGACTTGACGGTAACGGTCGTCCCTGCCCGTCCGTCCACTGACTCATGTCCCCATCTTTGTTCCGAAGTAGCACATGGGCCCTTCCTGGCCGTGTCTCACGGGGGCTGTAGCAGAGCCGAATGCATCCTGACGAGAAGGGCTGGACGACGAAACGACCCGCCCCCACACGGTTGACAAGCACTGAGCTCGGGCCGTGTTTCTGGTAATCGACCGACGGCGGCGGTGGGACCCTTGTCCGGGGTCTGCATTTGGGTCTCGAGTTTTGCGTAACCGACAGGCTTGGCGCGTCCAGCCCCGGTCCTTTCCACGCATGTCCATTGAGGTACCAGTGAACCAGTGGTGATGGTCACGGAATGTAGATGGGAGACTTTGAGGGCCTCGATAAGGGACATACGGAGGATGAAGGAATGTGTGGTCGTCTCGACCCTCGCCACTGACCACTTATTACCGGAGCGATAGCGGGTTGCATCGAATACTACTACTATTATTTGAGAATGTGTCGTATCTAACGTGGCGCGGAGGGATCTATTGCCATGGGCTATACACATAGATGATTGGGATATACAACGATACACGACAGAGGATGGGCGTGGGAATGACAATGGAAAAGCGTGGGTGATGTTATGGCGGGGATGGAGGAGGGGATGGAGGCCGAAGTTGGAATGGCCCGTTCTGATGTGTTCTGGGTCTGTTCTGGAGTTACTCTGGCTTTCGGCTAGATTGAAGGAGAACTGCCGAGCACCGCAGCGCAGGTGCACGGCGAGGTGGGGGAGCCGTCGTTGGGGGACGAGCCGCAGCCGGCGGGGTCATGATAGTGAGCCCACCACTGCTGCTCAGGGATAGCACGCTGGAGTTTGTTAGCAACTGTCCAAGCTGACATGGCCTCTGAAACGGTGACAACAGCGCCGACGGACGTAGAGGGGACGAAGAGGTCATCGATGCCGACGCTTGCAGACTCCGAGGTGTCCTGCGGGCGGGAAACCTCGGCTAGGATCCAGCAGAAGTCAACAGCAAGGGTATGTGTGGGGATTGAGGGTGGCGGCGGCGAAGGAGGGCATTGCGCTGCTTCCTCATCAGGTATCTTTGGCACGGTGATCTGGGTCCTGCGACCGCCGCCATGCGTCCCCATGGTCACTACCCCTCGGTCCCCTCTCATTTCACGAGTCTGTACTCACCTTCCCCAGAACGAGAATCTGTTGAATCTCATCGAGTACCGCACTGAGCCCATAGTCCGTGTTGCACAGAAGCGCATTGAACTCGTGCTCGTTCAAGTCAAAGTACGGGTCGATTTCCGACAAGGCCATGTAAATCTTGTAGCGAAGGCGATTCGAGTCCGTGTAGCCCCATTCGAGAGCCTCCGTGATGCCGTACCGGGTCAAGAGGTCGTTGTACCTCCGCATGCGGACCAGATAAGGCGGTGGCGACTCGGTGCTGCGGGGAGGGGTAAGACCATGCTCTGCCTAACAATGCGTCAGCTCTGCGTTTGGTGGAGACCAATTTCGGCATACGAGGGGTGTTTTGTTTACCTATCTGACGAATGCAGTGGCATAACAATGCCCCCGAGATGACCATGAACCACTTACCTCGAGCGTTGCGCAGAGTCTCCGCACAGCAGAAAGGACCTGTCTGAAAGGTAGGTGCTGTTTACGTAGAAGGAGCTCCGCAAAGCGATCGTCGCGGCCGACAATGCTGAGCTTCTCCTCAACAAGCAGGCGAAGCGTGTCGACATGTTGTTTCGACGAGAACCCCGACGACTTTGAACGCTTGTTATTGTTCTTGACTGCGCCTGTCAAGCCCTCCTTCAGACAGAGTGCATTGAACCGATGCACCAGGCCTGCCCGCCTGGCTGTGGACTTGCTTGACGATGTTCCTTGCGATGACGGCAACTGGAGGGTTTGCTGTTGTTGTTCGTACCCCTGCTGCAGTTGCTGTTGTTGCTTTTGCGTTTGTGCTAGAACTGGAGAATTACTCGGTGCTGGAGCGGGGACCATTGGTGTGTGGACCGTCATCGGTGTTGACTTGCATGAGGAAGGTGGTGTGAGGAGCGGCGTGGGGACAAAGGAGACTTGGTGAGAGAGGGATGGACAGGTCAGCGAAGGTATCTTTGATAGCTTCGAGGGATGCACTGCCGGCGACGGTGGGGTGGGGGGACGGATAATGGAGGAAATTTTGAGAATCTGCCGGTGGCAAGCGCTTCAGACAGGCGAGAAGAAGCAGCTGTAAGGAATCGACCGTGCGTGTTGGCGAGCGGGTCAGGTGGTAGTTGGGGTTGTGGGACGGGTGTGTGTGTGGTGTGGGCGCGTGTTTGGTGGGGTGGTTGCGGGAATGTGAGAATCCAATGTAAAAGGATGGGGTGCTACTGTGATGAAAGAGCTGTGGTAGAGAGTACAAGTAATGTGCAGGCGACAGAAAAGGACGTGAATGAGAATGTGTGCGACCTTCAAAAGACAACAAGCATTGCCACCATGCTCCCCGGCTGGCGGCAAGAGCATGATGGAGATTACTGTTGTCCACGTTCCAATTCTGGCTGTTGCCGCCTTTCCCGTGCGGCTGGCTGTCTGGAGCTCTCGAGGCTTTGGTTTCCCTGGCCCCCTCGTGCTTTCCAAGTGCACCTTGTGCAGCAGTCTTGCTGTGTGATCTCATTGTGCTCGCTGGTACAGGTCTCAAATGAATCTCATTGTGTCCAGAGCCGAGAGCTATCGGACGAACGCCACAGACAACCGCTTCAGTCGTGTCTCTCTCGCTTCGTGCAGGGAAACTCGACAAAAGGAGGGGCTTGAAGTGGGCGGCTTGGTGGGCGGAGCATGGCAGCGCAGGGTGCACGGTGGCGTGGCGTGGCGTGGTGTGGCCGGGACAAGCAACTGCAGGATCAACAAGTTTCCAGAACGGCGAGAAGCGCTCTGCTCTGCGGGAAGTGTCCATCCGCGTCCTTGGGCCATGCAGACTTGCACACGACCCGCTGGAGGAACGCGCCTTGAAGCCTGTTTTGAGTTAGGCAATAGCCTATTCTGGGTCGCAATATCTGGTGGCTGGACGGGGACTGAAGGCAATGGATAAAGCTCTATGCGCACAATGGACGGGTTGGGGCGCGTACTTACACGCGCGGCAAAACAGGCAGGGCCAGGATAATAGCGATCATGTGTCTTCGACGGATACATTGGCCCCGCCCCGCACGGCTATGACATGGCTTGGCGGTCTGGTCAGTAGAGATCCGGAACTCGCCCGGGGAAGACATGCATATGGACAGGTGTCAGCAACTCGGACAAGCCCATGGTGACATCACAGCAGGCGACAGGCGAGGTTCGCGCAACTTCCGTCGCGACGTACGCGAGCGAGTTGGAGTCGTGGGACAGGAATGGACGGCCTGAGGGCTGGCTGGCTGTGCGGATACATACTATCAGCGGCAGAAGCTGCTGAAGGCCTTGAGTGATGTTCCTTCAGTTCGTCGTCCCTGTCACGGTATCAGTACCCTTCAGCCACAAACGTCGTTTTGCATGAACATGTGGGGACGCTACATCTATAGCCTGCATAACCAACCACCCACGCACCTAGTCGGCCCCCGACATGTTAGGCGGAAGGCACTGCTCTCTCCTGTGCTCCGGTGCTTGCGGAAATTTACCCGCGGAGGAGTCTCTCTTACCACTCGGCAACTAAGCCGGAACAGACTGTCCTGCACAGCAGGGCTGTGCATGGAAGGCCAGAGGTGCCGGTGACAGTAAGCGCGATAACCGCATTCCTTTTGCACAGATCACCTGGTTCCTGTGGGTGGCCACGAGAAACAAGACAGCCAAGATGTATGTATGTATGAGGTGGTTCGCGAACTTTCTGAGAGGCGGTAGCCAGTTACTCGTTAGAAGGGAGCTCTCAGAGACATCTACGTCTAAGCTTCCTTCGCCCACGTAGCAGCAATAAGCGAAAGAGCATATGATCTCACCATCCTCTCCGGGAACTGGCCCACCTCGGGGAACTGGATGAGCCGCAACTAGCCACGTTCATGGTGAGGCGGGCCGGACTCCGGTACTCCGCGCCCCCGCCGTGAAACACAATCGAACGCCACGCTGTCATTGTTCGACTGTTGTACTGTTGCGTGTGTTGCGGCCAGCCCACCACGAGGCAAGGGCGTGGGTTGGCGGAGTATCTCCGTGGTGCGCCTGTCACACCGCCAACACCAAAAGGTGTCTGTCAACGATGTACGTCAGGCGACCACGCTCGCCGCGGTCCTGTCGCAAGCGAGGTAGGAGGCGGCTGCGGAACATGATGTGTGAGCCGGCGTGCATATTGTCCCTGCCGGCCTCGCAGTTTAGACTTGATTAGCGGGTCAGCGGATTAGCGGAACAACGGAAACTTCAGACCTGGAAGAAGAACGAACTGCAACAGAGGTGTAAGCGATCGCTACTCGCCTTTGTGGCATCATTGCGCGACCCAGAACTGTGGGAACCTCGATGGCACGTGAGCACTTGGGCAAACCGTTCAAACATTGAAGACCTGGGGTCAGTTGGTGCAGACATTCCCACCTGCCGTTTGCCTACGCCACCTTGCCAGACCTGGTGCCAGTTGTCCCCGCCTCTGTGAGAGCAGTTACTGAGTGTGGCAATCAGAACATTGCACTGTTAATATTCCCATCCTTAGTCGTCTGTGTTGTATTGATTGCGATCGCACATTCCACACGTTGCCGCTATGTAAAGCAACCCTCGGTACGCATCAGTGAGCTCGCGGGCAGGAGGAAGCCTCGAGGCGTTCAAGACATGTACATTTATCTGAACTCCACAGCTGCAATCGAACTACTTCTTTGCTTCTCCAAATTGGTTGGTGGAACTATTGTCACTTCCGGTATGCTTACAATCCCCGCCATGGCATGTCGCTAGCGACGTGGAACTCAGTGCTGACCAGCATCGTGCCAGCGTCAGCACCAACGTGCGCTGTCCAGGTTCCAGGCTCCGCTCGCCAGTTCGAAGTGTATTCATCCCAGTGGGAGATTGCGTCTGTGACAGGTTAGCCGCTGTGCAGGGACGGGCACCGTTAACCTACACTTGTCCAGCTGAAGCTCCACATTCCGCGACTCTCCAGGCTGAAGGCTGTACTCCTTGGCGAACGCCTGAAGAGAAACTTGGGGGTGCTTGAGGCTGGTGGTCGTCTCGGTAGGGGGAGAAAGGAACAATAGAACGGAGTGGTCACCAGTAACAGAGCCAGTGTTCGTAACCCGGACACTGACACTGGCGGTCCAGTCGTCGGCGGTGTTGCTGCTTTGAACATTGACCTTCAGATCCTCGTACGCAAATGTCGTGTAGCTCAGTCCGCGGCCAAAGGTCCACAAAGTCGGGATCTTGCGAAGGTTGTGGTGCTTGTATCCCACCCAGATGCCCTCCTCGTAGCGAACGACCGTCCGGGCCGACTTGAAGTTGGGGAAAGCGGCAATGTCCTCCTCCTTGATGGGGAACGTGAGAGGCATTCGTCCGCTGGGGTTGCGCTTGCCGTACAGGACATCCGCAATGGCATTTCCAGACTCGTTACCGCCATACCAAGCTTGGGCGATGGCCTTGACCTCGTTGACCCAGGGCATAGAAACCGCCGATCCACTCTGGACAACAACAACAGTGTTGGGATTCGCTTTGGCGACCGCATGGACAAGCTCATTGGTGCGCAAGGGAAGAGCAAGGGATGCTCGATCGTAGCCCTCCGACTCCCAGTCTTCGTTAAGACCAACAACAATCACGGCGACATCGGCAGCAGCGGCAGCCGCCGCTGCCTCGACAATGGCCTGGTCGTGGTCGACCAAGGGGAAGGATCCAAGGCGAGCACCGTTGATGACGAACGGTCCCTCCTGCGGGCGGTCGGCTGGGCGGCGCGAGTCGTGCACGAAGCGGACCTTGTATTTCTGGGGGTGTCAGGAGTTGTGTTCACTTGCCGCTTATTGTCACCAGAACTAACCTTGCCCTGCTCGACATCAACAGCCCCCTTGACCTCGACAGTGCCGTTGTTGAAGAATGACTCGCCCATGACCTGGTTCTTGGAGTTGTCAATGATGAGCTCATCATCCACATACAGCCATCCCTGGCCTGTGACGACAATGCCGAACTCGTACTTGCCGGTAATCGGCGCGGTGAACTCGGTGATAAGCTCTGTGACAAAGTGCCTGCCCAGATCGGGGTGGTGGAAGTCACCGAGGAACATGTTGGAAACGTCGAAGCAGTCCTTGACAGTAGGCTCGGTAGCAACTGTGTCGCCCTTGATGGCGTAGTAGTTGAGGTCGAAGCCGGGGGTCCCACCCATTGTGGTGAAGTCGCCGTTGAGAAGGGGGAGGAACTTGGCCCCCACGCATCCCAGAGAGTAGGTCAACTCCACTCCCTCTGGCGCGTTGGACTCGAGTCCCTCGTAGGGCGACACTGTCCACGAGGGGCGAAGCTTGGCGCTGCCACCGCCAGTGACGACCGCAGCCTTTGCGTTGGGTCCGATAACAGCGACCTTGCCGTTGAGGGGGAGAAGCCCATCGTCGTTCTTAAGGAGCACGATGCCTTCACTAGCAAGGCGCCGCAGCACCTTTGCGTCCTTGTCCTTGTCCTCCTCCCGGGTGCGCTCGGTCTTGGGTGCGAAGGTTGCCAAGCTGGGGTTCAGCTTGGCCATTCGCTGCACCCAGCTGACCACCTCGGTCGCACGATCGGCAAGTGCTTCGCGTGAGATCTTGTGGGCGGATATCAGAGTTTCGACTAGCCTCTTCGAACGCCAAACGGCAGGACCGGGCATCTCCAGACTCAGACCAGCGTTTATGGCCGAGTCGACAGAGTACGTGCCGAACCAGTCGGACATGATCATTGCGTCCGATCCCCATTCCTCCCGCAGTAGCGTCTTGAGAAGCCACGGGTTCTCGGAGCAGTGAAGACCGTTTAGCTTGTTGTAGCTCGTCATGTAAGAGTAAGGCTTGGAGAGACGCTCGGCAATCTGGAAGGGACGAAGATAAACCTCGCGGAGAGGCCGCGGTGCGACGACCGAGTCGGATCCGTTGCGTTCATGTTCCTGGTCGTTCGCAACAAAGTGCTTAATCGCGGCCGAGACACCCGACTCCTGCAGGCCGTTGACGTACGCAGCAGCCATTAGACCAGAGAGGGTGGGGTCTTCCGAGAAGGATTCAAAAGCGCGTCCTCCCAGTGGCGAGCGCTGGATATTGATAGTCGGGGCCAAGAGACATACAGCCCCGCGGGCCTTAGTCTCTTCAGCCAGGAGCTGGCCCGCCGAGTGAACGGCAGCCGTCGAAAAGCTTGAGGCCAAACAGGTTGCGTTCGGAAGGGCGGAAGCACGAGCTAACTGTCAGTACGTCAATCTCCCCAGTCAATACGTGCTCATCTTGAAAAAGCTGCCACCGCGAGCACCGTTCGGTCCGTCGGTGACCTTGACACTTGGGATACCCAGTCGGGCAACAGAAACCGTTCTAATGTCAGTTCAATGTTTGTTTCAGCCTTACAAGTCTTTCACCTCCGCGAGGCAGCAGCTTCGGCCGGCATCTGCAGCGCGGTGCCGCACAGAGCCTTTGGGTTCCGCCGCTCCCACTTAGGACTCACTCCCACCAGTTCTTTCCGGCGATGATATCAATCGTCTCTCCGACAGTCATCTTGGCTACGAGCTCACGAGGGCTCGCAGCGAGGAACGCGTCGAGCGAGGGGCGTGTTGCTTCTCCGTCCGGCATCTTCTAAGGTGCGGTTGAGGGGGGCGGACAAGGTCGAGTATGGGGAACAGGTGAGATTCCGACGTCGACGAGTGTATCCACCCTCGCTATATATCTTTCGAGAAGCTGTCTTGGCAGGTCTCAGCCGTAAGGTGGACGGGTTACATTGTGAGAGCAACACGGTAGTGCGCCGCGGTGCGTTAGCAGCAACTCCCGGGCTAACTATGCGGCATTGGGCACTCGGAGAGACCAAGGACCAAGCACTCGTTCCGATAATTTTCCGGAACCTGAGCTTGGCGCGACCAGCAGCTCGGCGGACCGGTTGAGCTTTACATTCACGGAACATATGGAGTCGCGGAAAACCCTCGGCGCCGCTGCGGAGCGGCGTTCTTCCATTCGCACGTCATCTGCGTCCCTACGAAGCGGAGTCCCTGGTCCAGGTCGGGGTTGGACGGTGTTGGCGACCTCGGTGGAGGATGAACCGCAGGTAATTAGACCGAGGATAGTCCGAAAGGAGGAACTTGTTGCATGTCCACACCAAATTAGTCACGTATTAAGCGTCAGTCAGCTGAACAGGGTTCTCCGGTACAACAAAACAGCGTGTCTGAGCTTGGGCCAAGACCATGCAAGTGGGCATTGGAGGTGGTCCGTCAACAGGGTGGCCGTGTACTGGCGTCCACGCACAATTTCTCCAGTGTTTTTGCGAGTATTTCCAATGACCTCGAAGAACAGAACCCCACCATCCCCGTCGCGTCGTTGGCATTGGTGGTCCGGAGAATAACGACACCGTGACTACCCCTCTGGACAGGGAACAAAGTGGACGGTTGGACGGTTCTCCGCCACGTACCGAGACCAGAACTTCGACATGACGAAGCGTCTGAGCCCACCAGGAGTGGCGGCTCTTATCGGGGGGAAGGAATAACTTATTGCAATGGAGTTGTCCCGATCTCCGTCTTACCAGCACAACGTCATCGATAGGCCACCGGAAATACCAGCATGACATTTGACGTGTCGCCGCAACATCGACGACTAAGACAACAGACTGACTGACATATTGCTGACGCCGAGCTTGCGGGAGGTGCGGCCATAGGAGGTGGCCTCGTACAGGATCCCTAAAGGTGACGAGCCCCTCTTTCCAGCGGCCGCCGGTCGGGGGCCAGAGCGACCATCGACGCCTGTAGCTGTTGCCCATCGCCAGACTTCTAACTCTTCCACACCACGAGAATGAGTAACGTCGGATTTCTAATGTCACCGATGTCACGGATTTCGGAAGCGGGGTTCGCGCTGACACGGGCCGTTCGGACCCCGTTCCGAAGCGGCATTCGTAGCTGCCTATCAACGCCAGCGGGTTGCCTGACGACCAGTTGTCGTCATAAGGCATGGTAATTGATGGAGATCCACGCCGCTCTTACTCTGTCGATCCATGATGATCATCCGTCCTTAATGTAGATCACAACTCGGCCTAGGCACTCAGATGAAGGTCCCTCCCCGGAGGTCCAAGGCACGCCGGTCGTGCTGGGACCGCGGGCTCCGAGCCCGGAGTCGCAGCCGACGGCTAACCAGGCTGGCTTACGACTAGGCACTCGCCGATCACCGCCGAGAACCGGGACTGAGGGATCGACTGGGAATGTGCTGCTACACACTTACCAGTGGAGAAATTTGTTGTGGCAGTT
Source organism: Apiotrichum akiyoshidainum (assembly GCA_002973495.1). Classification (NCBI taxonomy): domain Eukaryota; kingdom Fungi; phylum Basidiomycota; class Tremellomycetes; order Trichosporonales; family Trichosporonaceae; genus Apiotrichum; species Apiotrichum akiyoshidainum. The sequence goes on from PQXP01000129.1 coordinate 37,914, forward strand.
GAGCCACTGGTGCGGCTGAGGCCGATCTTGAACTGCCGTTTCTGATTGTCAGTCTCCGGCCTCGGCGTCGGTCCCTCTCTATGACGTGAACCTCGGTCCTCGGCCTTGCGTAATCTGGACAAAAATATCTACATTACATTTCTTATTCTATCATAGATGAGTAGCCTGGGGTCTTCTATTGTCCTTGGGTTGCGGGCTTCCCCCTGTGAACGTGCGATCGGAGGGAGATTTGGGGGATGGGGTGCCCGGGAAAAGGGGGAGGGAGGAAGGGGAGGGGGGGGCACTGTGGCGCCGGTGAGAGAGCAGCTTTGTGGTGAGGGATTCTCCCGCAACCACTGCAAGGCCCGCCTTCAATGGCGAAACCGCTTCGGAGGAGCAAACTGGGAGGTAACACGGAGGCCGGGCCTGGCACTAGAGTTCGGTGATCGCGATTGTCACAATAAGTAAATGGCCTTTGGCCAGGCAGCCTTAGTGGGCGCCGCCGCCGCGTCCATGGCCGACGTGTTTCGCCAGACCCATGTTGCGCAGGAAAAGGGCCGCGAGGAGAACCACTGCCCATGCCCAGGCTGTGGTCATCCCAAAGGCGTGACGAAGACCGGTGTAGTAGCTTCCAGTCCGCTGCGCCACGTCGTGTTGGACCAAACTCGAGATACAGATACCAAGGGCCGAGGCGATTTGGGTTGCGGTCTGGAACAGGGCACCAGCCACACTCTGCTCGTCATCCTCGCACAGATTAGACATCAGGATCGAGCCAATGCCAGTCGTAAGGTCCGCACCGAATGGGAGGCAGAGCATCGAAATAACTGAAAACGTCAGTAAATGAAATAACCAAGAAACCCATGCGGGTCATTCAGAGTTCTGGCCGCGACCGCAATCATGTCTGCAGCCCGTTCCAGGTTTACCGGACATTCCTACGACACCCCAGATTGATCTCTCGTACACGCCGCGGTCCAGACTTGCAGGTACTTACATTCACAGGCCCAGTAAATTGTATTCTCCGGTTCCACTGCGAAGAGCAGGCAGGCAAGGCCGCTGAGGAAACCACCGCCCATGAAGACGAACGGAGCACGTACGCGGGGGACAATCCACATGACTCCCAGGGCAGCGAGGGTTCCACACAGAGAGGCAGGAAGCGTGTGAATCGCATTCCCAAGAGGGGACATGCCCTTGAGCTCCTGGTAGAAGAGGGACACCAGGTAGACCCATCCGCTAACGGCAACGAAGGGAAGGAACGACGCCAGAAGGACAATAGACACCGTTCCCTTGTTGCGCGTGAAGAGGGACAGTTTCACGATCGGGGGGAACGAGAGCTTGTGCTCGACGCGGCGCTCCCACCAACCAAATACGGCAAAGAGAACGAGGCTGACTGCCAGGAGGGCAGGCACGAACGGCGTCTTCCATCCATCGGGTGCCACTCCGCTTTCCGTAATGCTAAAGGTGAACAAGCAGAGGGCAGCGGTGACCAAGAACCCGCCCAGCCAGTCGATGCGCTTGTCCACGGGCTGGGTGCGCTTGGGCTCCCTGGGAAGAACCCAGATGCCGACAACGAGCGGGATCAGGGCAAGGCCACCGAGGACAAAGTAGAGGTACTGCCACCCCTGTTTGGCGGCACCGGCTACACCTCCGCCGACGAGCATGCCAACGCTTGCACCTACGGGGTTTCCCAAACCGAGGACGGAAAAGAGGATAGTGCGCTCGGGTTCCTCGCGGAATGTGATGCCGACAATGCCAAAGGCGGATGGGGTCGAGACGGCAAGACCCAGGCCGCACATCGCACGGACGATGCAGAGGCCAATCAATGACCGCATCGCGCCGGACGCGAAGAAGAAGACGGTTGCCCATGTAAGACCGCCCAGGAATAGCTTTTTACGGCCAAAGATATCGGCCAAACGCCCAGCAAAGAGGAGACCACAACCGTATGAAAGCGAATAAGCTGATGAGACCCATTGAGCCTCCAGTTGAGAGACACCGAGGTCGGCGGCGAGGGAAGGGATCGTGAGAACAACAGCATTGGCACTCATAGACTGGAAGGGTTAGCAACAATCAGAAGGGTCTGTCAAGGAGTACTCACGGCGATCAACACATTGAGCATCGTCACCATTCCGAGGAGGATCTTCCTTGTCCTCGAGAGACGAGGGGCTGGCTCCTCGTCAGAGCTCTCCTCGGAGGGGCCGCCCTTGTGGTCCACTTTCTCAAGTTCACTCGTCTCTTCCTCCTCGTCTGTGCTCTTCTTGCAGGAACCTGAGCTAACGGCAGTGATACCACTGTCATGACTCCGGTATTTAGCCAGCTTCCGAAGGGGGTTCTCGTTGTCGTGGTCGTCGTCGCTTTGAGCGAGTGTCTTCTCCGAGTCGATACGGGGGAGGTCTGGGCGCTGGGCAGCACGGCCATGCTGGTGCCGTTCAAAACGTGCACGTTCGTGCTCATCAACGGCAGACGGGAAGGACACGCCCCGCCCGGGGCGAGTAGACGATGAGGCGTGGCGAGACGAGGAGCTTCCGGAGCGCGACCGGGGGGCATACAGCGCAATGGGGCCAACGGACGCCTCGACCGAGATGTTGCGGACAAGGTCGGTGATGATTTCTCCGACTGTGGACTCTTTGCGCTCGTGTTGGGGATCGCGCTCTTCATTGCCGCCAAGAGAGACGGCATCGTCCTCCAGATCGGCCACTCTGGTCTTCGTGGGGTCCATTTCGCTTGGGCTTGCGGAGCGAGAAGGGATGTGAGAAGGAGAAACACGAGCTGGGGGCTGTGTAGAGAGCGCAGAATAGGAGAAGGGGGAAGAAGAAGCGGAGGGAGCTACTAAAGTTGTACGAGTAGTAGATGTGGCAGTCGATGTGGCTTGCTCAAACTCCTCAACTGTACTCTTGACACACTCAGATTCTGAAGTGCCTCGTTGGTTTTCTGCTGACATGTTAGGACTCGAAGGATGAGATAGACGCAAAGAAGCACTCACCAGATGAACCTATTATACTATTGCTCGCAGATGGATATGCCAGCGACTCTGGGGGTTTCGTAGCCAGACCGGTACGATCACGGATCCGAAATGGTGGAGGAAGGTGGAGGGGAGGTGAAGTGATTGTTTGGCGTTCTGGATCGTTGGCGCAGCCTCTCAATCGTCCCTGATGCTCCAACCCGTCTGGATGCGACTCGGATGTGCGATCAACAACAGCGCTCGCTTTGTCAGCACTCCACTGTGCTTTTGAAAAGAAATGAACGTGATGTTGTGTTGTCAGGTGAACACCGCGTTTAACAGATTGAGCCGTGGCTGCGAGTGGTGATGTATGTCGTCCGTCGGTTTGTCGTCCCGTCCTGTGGTCTAAAGTCTAGACTCTAGAGTGTACCTATCCCTACAAAGGCAGTTCGTTTATGCTTGATTTGGTATCGTTCCAGCCCGAATGGCGCGCTGGGAGGTTGGAGCCGGAGGAGTTGCCAAGAGAGCTGGTTTGCTCACTTGGTGAAAGCTGGAGGTGATCACAAAGCAACAGCAAGTGGCCTGAGTGACGTGGATGTGAGGAAGGCGAGTAAACAGGAGCAAGATGCACGCTGGCAGTCGCACAAAATCAAATCTTCGATGCGGAGACGGACATCAGCGGCTTATCATTCATGCCGCTCATCCGGAGGGTTTATGGAGGGAGATGGCATTTTTTCCCTGGAGAGAAACACCGACGCGAGCGGCGATTCTATCGGCGTCCTCCTCCACTATTCCCACGTTTCATACGCAATCTTGGGATGGTTGCCGACAACGGATGGACTGACTGAGCACTGGGCCAGCCTCTCAACTGAGAAGGCTTTCAACGGCGGGTCGTCGTTACTGGCAGACAACACCGTCTCCCTTTTCACATCGTTAAACACCGACGTTGAAATATAATGTGTTCGCCATCTGGCCCGGAAGAAGTCCGTCTCCATAACAGCGGCATCGCGGAGGGTTCGGTGCGACTTGGCGGTGCGACCACCACCAAACCACACTCAGTGGCGGAAAAACATCTCGTCTGAACTGTTGAATTGGTCCGACTTTCCTGATGCAGAGCTCCCCTAACGAGTAAAAGTTTAGCAGTTGTGCAGATCAGACCGCTCTTGGTTGACAGCCAGTCGTAAACCGTGCAGTCCGAAGAAAAAACTGGCCGAGAGCTAGCTGATGGTTGTTGAAATACGGATTTCAGGGGGTTCGGCGGGTTCCCGGCAAATAAAAGCGGAGGTCGGCCCGAGGTACCGACTTTCGCCAGCAGCTCCAGCTCCGAGCTGTTCACCACCTCCATGCTGACCAACATCCTCATGAATGCTCGCTTGCTCGGAAAATCTCTCCCGACTCGCGCAGAGAGAAAGGGGCTGCGGAGCGCTTCACGCAACTGCTGTATGCTTTGGAATTCGCCTCTACACCCGTCAACAGCCGGATAGCCGCCCGTTTACCCCAGGTCATCGCCGCCCTGGATATGGAAGCCGGGGCGCGATCCGCCGGAACTGGTCCCAGAGCGACATAGTGGATCGCCGACTCGCTTGCATTGCGTATCGAACACATTCGCTTGTTCCTAGACGGTCTAGGATCTAGGATCTAGGACCAGGCCAACCAGGCAGGCCATGCCGACCATGCCGACCAGGCCGACCAGGGTCGCCAAACCACGTGGCTGGGCTGGTGCTTGATCATGCATGAAGTCGATCCCCTCTGCTCGATCCCCTCTGCTCTCGATGCTGGAACGTCATGGCGAGCAGCTGGAGAGGTAATCGCCCGTCACCGAAACCCTCTCTCTGCAGGTGAGATGGGGCCCATGGCCAAGCGCGTCAGTGTTTCACTTACTCTCCCCACCAGAGTCCCGAACCCCGTCTCGGTCCGTCTCACCACTGCCACACAATGGTGCTCAGCAGCCACACTCCCACCAACATTGCTTGCCCCTGGAACTCGGGAACAGTCTGGAATGACGACCACCGAAGGCGTCCCAGATCTGTAGCCAGGTCATGGTGCCTGTGTCTCACGATACGCAGGCACCAACAGTTCTCGTTGCCTGGGCTGGGGCGGCAGCGGCCCAGCTGCGGTTATTGTTTCTTGGTGACAGCATACCCACTTGCTGTCGATCCACCCGGTGGACGGGAAAGTGGTCAGGGTCAAAGCTGGACGGGAATGGAGGCTCTCGCAACGCTGAGGTCACTGCTGTGGACTGGCTTTCACGGTGTACAGCAGGTTGCCCCAGATCCCGTCGCAGGTCCGGATTGTTCGCGCACGCGACACCATCCCAGAAGTCGTCGTCGCCGAGGGCAAAACACGTCCTTCTCTCCCGGAAATCGTCGGCGATGAGGGGAAAACACCGTTCTTCTCGTCTACATGGTCTGCGGAAATCTCCTGGCAGAGGCCAGACTCTGGCGTCACCACTGCGACCGCGGCGATGGCGGTGACGGCGACAGTGAGAAAGGCACGGGCGGGAGTGGACGTCAGCTTCGGGAACCGTAGGTTTAAGCCGGAAGCACAGGACAGGAAGTCGCAGTCCCGGAGTCCCGGAAGTGGAACTGGACTCATTCGTAAAGAGACCGTGGCAGGTGGGAGTAGGGACTCCAGTGCCGTGAAGCAGCAAAGAGGGTGTCCCAGTTCCCCTTACCACCTTCTGTCTTCTCTGCATCGGCACAGAAGGCACAGGTGGTCGCTCTGCTTGAAGCGAAGACGACCGCTTGCTAGCTGATGCCCGAGCCATACCCCATTGCGATGACTGTTTCCGAACGGAGGCGCGCTGACCCCTACAGAGTTCAAGAATGGAACATTCGCAGACGACTAGCTCACCTGAGAAACGCGTCATGTGAGAGACAGTCCCAGGGGCACGACTGTCGCTGCTGACATGTCGCTTCTCGGATTTCCTTGCGCCGAGGCATTGCTCGCATTGTGCAGAACCTATCGATATTTCGGATCATATGTTCGCGTCTCTAGGCGCCGCCCCTGCCGCCCCTCGCCTGACCCCGGATCTTGTCCGGTGCCCCTCTCCTCGTGATGACCATGCCGCTGGGCTGGAACGATCACACCCCGAGAGAGACCGGTGCCGTACCCCCCCGCAAAGCACCCCTGATGATCGGGTCTGTGGGCTGGGCCGAGCGCGGAGCGCCTACTTCACCTCAAGGGTCCGGCGTCTAGCATCAAGCTTCTCGCGTTTGGTGTCGATACGGGGCACCGAACGGGGTCGAGAGCCCCAGCGTGCCAGAGCTGATCCTGGGAGGTGGATGCCGTCAACGTTGCTCGGTATGTGCGACAAGGGCGCGTCGTACGCTGTGGACCACATGGACCATGGCCTGTACTGGCAGACATGAAACGAAACATTGAGGTACTAGGACTGTGCCGCGGAACCGTCGGCACGACCATACCGGAACTGGACGTCTGAGGACGCCTTGACCGGGATATCGCTTCTTTTGTGGCAGGGCAAATGGGATCGGAAGAGCGGGGCCCAGGACAAGAAAACATTAGATCCCCAGTCCGCCGTGTCCGCCTTGACCCCTTTGGTCGGGTCGAGTCATTATCGTTTGATCCATACACGGTCCGCGAGGCTGTACGGACCGCTATTGCAGCGGAGCTCCATCTCATGAACGCGCCACAGCACCTGCCACGAAGCTCTGCTGCAGACGGGCCTCGCCGGCCCCCGTGTCGACTGCATGAAGAAACAGTATGAAATACCCCACACCGGATTGGCTGGGGCCAGCCGGATAAGTCCAGATCCTCGGCGCGATCGCCCAGGCAGCCGGCGACGGGCCGAGTGAGGAGGGAAGGGACCGCGGGTCTGGAAGGGCGTCGGCGACCTCGTGATCGGCCACCGAATACCGAACGGCGACTTGCACGCAGCACGCACACGGTTCAAGAAAGAAGCGCCGCAGTGGGCAGAGTCCCAGATTAGATGCCGTGCACGAGGTTATGCTACGAGATAGACCAGCATAAAGGAATGGCTGGGCCGGAGCCCGTCTGCACGGCGGTTGAGATGTGACACGCGTCTATGCGTTGGCCAGGTCCGACACGGCGCCACGACGCCATCGAGGCGGCGCCGGTGGCCAGCGTCCGTTCCTGCTCAAGCCCCACCCACTTGTCTCGTGATAGCCGTCCGTCCCATTGCGCGTCCACGCAGTGCCGAGCAAACAAACACGCTTCTCTGCCGCGTCACAATCTCCGAGCACCGAGCAGCTGATCACAATCGTCGCCCAGTCACTTACTGATCACGTCCAGTGTCGATGCCATGCCACAGTTTTGCCTTTACCTCGAAAGGCTGACGGCATGAGGATTGAAGCTCAAAATGGGGGGGTCTCTAGGAAGACGGGTGAGGGCCGCCTGAGACCCTGTGCTTTACGGTTTGTCGTCGGCCCTCGGTCCTGGACCCGCAACAGACCCTTGGAGTGCCTGTTCTCTGCATGATGATGATGGGTGATTGTGGGCGGTGTAGTGGCGGCATGGCACCTCGATGGCGTGGCTCATTCCACCCCTTGGATGATGTGAGCCATTCTAGTGGGAGCTCCGGGCCACCGCGGTGGACGGCATCAGACTACTCGCCGCAGGGTTCTAGATCCCCGCCGCCACACATGTTTCTCTGCCATTGCTGTGCTCGATAACACTTGCGAGCTGGGGTCTGTTTCGAAGGTTGCATCCGGCGACTACAATCCACTAGCTGGTATCCTAACACACGAGAGCGAGAACGAAGGCAAGAAGGGAAGGGAGAAAAAAGAGTGGTTACGCGAAGGCGGGGTTTTGGCTATGAACACTAGATTATATGATTTGCACTGGGCATTTAGACACCGACAGGCTGCTCGGTCCAGCCGTTGTTCAGTCCGCCAAAGCCAAAGGCGCCAGAGGTCGATCGTGTGTTCGCCAGGGCCGGGAGACCACCAAGGGCAAGCTTGCGCCACTGCTCAGCCTGCTCTGGGCTGTGCTGGGGGAACATGGTAACCATGAGGTGAGCGAGGCCCGCCTGCTGAGGCTGCTGGAGCTGCTGGCCGCCGATGAGCATGTTACCAAGCTCACCCTGCGAGTGGCCACCGAGAGCAGCGGCCAGCGCAGCCTGGTGGTGGTGGCGCTGGAGGTTCTGGTGCTGAACCTGGTGCTGGAACATGGCAAGCTGCTGGGGGGACCACTGCTGGGAGGGCGAAGCGGCAGAGGTGTCCTCGGGCGACGAGGACGAGCCGGGCGAAGGTGTCTGGGTGTAGAGGGTAGCCGGGTCGACAGCGCTCTTGGGAGTCAAGATGGCGCTGTTGTGCGACGAGCCGACGGGAGAGGGGATGGACGAACCCTCGGCCGAGTCGGACATGAAAGCGTTGAACGGGAGCGAAGGGGCAGGAGCAGTAGGCGCAACGGTGAAGCTGCTACCAGTCCAGTTGAAGCCATTGACGGGCATGCCCATGTCGGTCGACGAACGAGGGGTAACGAGGCCAGTGGAGAACGAACCGGCGACGAGGTTGGCCGTCTCGATGTTCATCGAGTCAAAGCCAAGCTCGACGTTGGAAGGCTCATCCTCGTCGTCGCCCTGGTCATCACCGTTCTCATCAACGTTGGCGAACGAGCCAAACTTCTCCTTCTCAACCTGGGAGATCTCCTCAATCTCGTCGGTCCACTGGCGGGCGGGCTTGGGCTGGCAGCCGTTGGCCTGGCGCCACTGGTTAACCTCAGAGAGGAGCTCGTCGCGCTCGGCAGCGAGCTGACGAAGAAGCTTGGAAGCGAGGAGACGCTGGTTACGCTGGTAGGTGAGGTGGGAGATGGAGCCGTTGACGATGGCGCTCTTCGAGGGGCGACGGCACGCGGCAAGGGAGGGAAGAAGGCGGGCAAGAACAAGGAACTTGCTGTTGAGGGTCTCGCGACGCTGGCGCTCAATGGCGTTGTGCTGGTGACGCTTCTCGGCGGTGTTGACACGCTTGCGAGGCTTGGGCTTGGGGGCACCGGCGGGACGAGGAGCGCCGGCAAGCGCAATGGGGCCAGTCGTGTGCTCGGCAACAGGCGAGCCCGAGGCGGGGGAGATGGAGGCGGAGGACATTGTGTTTAGTTGGGGGTTTTTCAAAAGAGTGTTGTTGCGGGGTGAGGTGGTGTTCTCGCGTCGAAGTTGGGATCTTGGCTGTGTGGTATTTGACAAGTACAGAGGGGATGCGGAATACAATGCGCGTTAAGCGTTTTGCTTCGGACGGGGGGGGGGGGGGGGGGGGGGGGGGCAGTATTTCAGATTTTGCTTCCGCTCTCAGCCCAGTGATCAATGACGCGGTTCGGATCTTCATCGCCAAAAGTACAATTAAAATGTCTACAGCAGTGGGGTGGTGATGATACCGCCTAGCAAAAAAAGAAAAAAAGGAGGCATAGTTGACAGTGACAGAGAGTGGAAAGGCGACGAGTAGCAGCAACGAGATTATGCATGTATGTTGAGCGCACAATGCAGCAGTGCAGCAGCAGCAGCAGTAGCCACAGTTCCGCACCGGGTGCCGCCAACCCAAGCATACGCTGTAGCAGCGGTAGCGGCAGTGGCAGCGGCGCGGGCCACAACAAAAGAGCTGTAGTGGGGGTGTCACACAATTGGCTGACAACCCGAGTGGGTGACGTTTTTCGCTCCGTTGGTTGGCTGGGCAGCCACAGGCGAAAATCGGAGTAGGTCGGGAGGACTGGCCAGCTTGGTGTCTAGCATCGCCTGCCTCTGCCCGCTATATTAACCAGCTGGGTCGTGCAACTCCACACTCCTCCTCATCCACATCCACCCCCCCACCACCAAATCTATCAAAAATGTCCTACACTCCCGGTAAGTAGCAACAACAGTTGGCCACAACAGCCGCCGAGCAACAGCCCAAGTCTCCCCCACCTCTCCCACTGCTGTCGCCCCCGCCGCTGTCGCCGCTATCGCTCTCGCCAACTTTTTTTTCTCTCCAATCTCCACTGGCACAGTGAGAGGGTGGAGGCCGGCGACGAGCAACAGCAACAACAGCGCTGGCACAGCTGGGAGCAGCAGAGCTGGCGATCTTGGGAGGATGCAGCACAGGTCTACTTGCCTGCCAACTGCACCCCAACCACGGCCTGCGTGTACACCTTGCGACCACTCCACACCTGCTAACCCTTCACAGGAGACGTCGCCAAGGGCGCTGGTATCTTCAAGACCCGTTGCGCTCAGTGCCACACCCTCGAGGCCGGTGGTGCCCACAAGGTCGGCCCCAACCTCCACGGTGTCTTCGGCCGCAAGTCGGGCCAGGCTGAGGGCTTCTCGTACACTGCCGCCAACGTCAACAAGGGCGTCACCTGGGAGGGCCAGACCATGTTCGAGGTAAGTAGTCACGACAGCAGCAGCGAGCCCGACGACGACGACGAACTCTGGTGGGAACTGCGGCAACGGACAGGACAGGCCGCATGCAGCATGCGGGCCGACACTACGGTGCTCCGGCTCACCCACTGGGGACGCCAGAGTGTAACCCGCCGACGCTCGTTGGTCGGCCGGCCGCCAAGCCACCTGTGTCACTGCCGCTTTCGTGTCGGCCGCAACTGCACTTGCATGTCACATGCCGATGCCTCTCCACCGCCCGCCCCTCTCCTCGTCGCCTCGCCTCGCTCGCTACCCGCTCGCTGCATCACTTGCACTGAACACCGCTAACCTGTCCAGTACCTCGAGAACCCCAAGAAGTACATCCCCGGCACCAAGATGGCCTTCGCCGGCCTCAAGAAGGCCAAGGACCGCAACGACCTTATCGCCTACATGGAGAAGGAGTGCAAGTAAGCACCTCCCCATCCTTTAGGCTGTTCTTAGAATATGCAAAAACTAGCTCCCCCCAGATACAATTGTTGTTGCGCTGCACTTGCCCATGTCCTTGTCTTGCGGTCATCTCTTTTCCACTCCATCGCAATCGCAGTATCGCGATCACTCCGACGCCGTACGCCGTCGACTCTCGTGCTCTGGCAATGGAGCGGGAGTGCGACGAGGTGGTCTTGGCCGGCCTGCATCCTCACTTTGCACTTTGATTTTTTCTCCACGTGCAGCCTGGCTGCCGCCTGACAAGTTAGCCAGGGGCCGATTCTCCCTATTTCTCCGACGCCCGCCTGCCCCACCGCCCCAACTCTCCAGCATTACATTGCCTTGCATGCTGGAGCTCCCGGGCAACCGCTTCTACGGAGAGCACAGGGGACGGTGCGGGGACGGGTATGCAGCTCACAAGCTCTGGCGGGCGGTACGCTGGACGAGTGCGAGCGAGGGTATTACAAGTTGCCGACTGCTGCTTGCTGTTGTGTCCGATTACACCCACACCCCCGCAAAGATTACACTCACCCGCCCCTTCGGCTAAGTGCTCGCCCCCCGTCAGTCCATGTTTCCTGCTGTCACTCCAGTCACTTTGTGACCGTGCCACGGCGCTCAGGCCGCCTCGCAGCGCTGCACGCCAAGTATCTGATACCACTGACCGCCTGCCGCCTGCTCCTTGCTCGCTCCGATGGCTGAACATGTCGAGCAACACAGGGGCGGTCCGTAATAGTAATATGCGCAGAGCGCATGGGTGTTGCAAGCAAACACAGCACCTTCCGAAGCGGCCCCTCCGAATCCTTGCCAGGCGGCCCTTACTTCGTAGCGTCCGCTATTGTTCCCCTCCCTCATCAGTCATCATCACTAATCCCTCCCCTTGTCCCGCATCTGCCAGATGCCGCTGAATACAGATACGGCACATGCACTACGAGCCGTGTGGGCAGCGAGTCGGAATCGCGGACGGCGCCTCAAGCGCGCGACGCCGCATGCCCGTGCCGATCTGCACCGAGCCCCACGCGCACGCGCGCACGCGCGCACTCGCTTATCTCCTTCAGGCAGGCTGGCGCCTCGGGCCGCGGGCGGCCGGCGCTGTCCTGTCTCGGCGTCTGGCTCGGCCTGATACGGCTGATACCGTTGCTGCTCATGCGGGTGTGTGTGCGTGCGTGTCGGAGGGTCTGCATGGCATACCTGATGCGGATGCCAGACGCGGGGCTGTTTGCTCCGTGGCGGCACGCTGTCCAGAGGCTCGCGGTATCGCAATCGCAACGCATCACCTCGCTCCGAGCAGAATCGGAATCGTCGTCGACGCAGTTGTTCGAGGCACGCTGTATTTCTGAGGTCAGAGGTACCGAGGGCTCGTAACGAGCCCTCTGGAGTGTGCGCTTCGTCCTGCTTTGGCCAGAGACTGGCGGCTCGTCGCAGCATTCCGGCGCTCTCCCATCCGCATACCGTATCCTGCTCTCACGGTAGTGCATATACAAACAAACAAGCAAACAGACAATAAGCCCGCTGGAAGGCAGCGAACGGTTACGCTACATCTAGTAAACCGGGAGATGGGCCTTGGTCACGAGCGGCGTCATGATGTACCCGCTCAGCGCCTCGGCGGAGCAGTACTCGAGAGGCATGAGGTGGGCGGGGTGGTGCTGGCTGCTGTCCTGCGCTCCGCCGTCATCGTCCTCCCTCTCGCCCACGCTCTCGCCGGCGCCGGCAAGCTCACTCTCGCTCGCGCCGCTCTCGCGACGGATACCCAGCACGTGGTCGAGCTGGTTGTGCCGCGAGAAGCCGACGACGCGGATGTCTTCGAGTGCGTCGGCGAGCAGGTGCGCGTAGTGCTCGGGATTGTGCGGCGAGAGCTGCATCTCGACGGCCTGCCAGCAGGACTCGATCTCCCAGATGACGGTGCGGAGCGCAGCAAAGCTCTCGAGACGGGCGACGGCGTTGTCCTTCTGCAGAGCGTCAGTGTGAGCTTCTGGTGCGGTACAGGTGCAACGAGTGTTGTCCCCTTGGTTGCCACTTACCCACTGGCCGTGGTCGTGGTCGCAGCCGTGGAAGAGGAAGAGGTGCCTGATGCCCTTGAGCTGTGGGGGTAGTTGGGCAAGGAGGTCGTCGTCGCGTTCGTGCCAGCAGCCGCCGAGGTTGAGGGCGCGCAAGTTGGGCGCGCTGACGTGCGCGAGCAGCGGGAGGACGGGCGGGCGGTTCCCGCGGCGCTCGACGTCGTTGTGGCTGCGCACCATGAGAAAGTCGAGATTCGTAAAGCTCGCAAGCAGCGGCTCGACCGCCTTGAAGACGACCCGCGGGCTCGTCCACTCGTTGTGGCAGTCGAGCGCAAAGGAGACGATGCTTTCTGAGCGGACGATCCTGTCCGCGATCGGGAGGCGCGGGACGAGCCGCAAGACGACCGACTGGAGCAGCGCCGCTTCGGCCGACGTTGCCGAGATGTACAGGTGCTTCACGCGGCGGGCGGCGTGCAGGAGAGAGCAGAGCATGTCGGTCGCATACCGCTCCCAGCTGGGGTCGGCGAGGTCCTCATTAATGCCGTCCAAGTGCAGGCGGAGGACCCTTGAATATGTCAGCCAACTGTCTCAGTAGCATCTCCGTCTCGGGAAATCCAAAAGTTGAGTGCCGACTCACTGGACATAGCATATCCACTGGCTGTCAGACGCAGCGCGCACGGCGTCGAGGTTTCGGAGGGAAATAGACCTGTAGAGGGTGGGCATGACCGCACACCGCACTGTCTTGCACGTCTGCCCGAAGGCGAGGAGCGACTGGAGAATGACCTTGCGGTGGGGCTCCAAGGGGTTGAACACGCCGTAGCCTGCTAGCACCAGTCAGTAAGCAGCAAGGTAATGGTCACATGAAAACACCCACACAGGCAATCGTTGGCGGTGAGCGCGGCGGGGTCGAAGAGGTGCTCGCTGATGAGCTGGAGGAGCTCCGCAGGGAGATTGGCGAGTGTGGACGCCGGTGGCGACGGCGCGGGCGACGGCGACAGCGAGATGCGGGGCGTCGACGGCCGCGAGAAGGCGCTCAGGACATTGTGCAGGCCGCTTCGATAGTCGACAAGCATCATTGTGGTGTACAGCAAGAGTGGCGATAGACAGTGTAGAGAAACAACTTCCAGACCTTGAAGAGATGAGCAGCCTTATTTCAATCTTCTCTGCACAGGAGCAGCTCGGGGGGACGATGAAAGTTCTGCGTTCTGGGTCAGGGAGTAGACGAGGGAGTGGCTGCAGCAGAGTGGTGGGAGATAAGGGAGGAAGGCACGGCGTCTCTTAATTACCCGCACCACAGAGAGTCGGCCGAACGAACCTTACGTACTGAACGGTACGCAGTGGGACGGGGCCAGCTTGACAGAGGCAGATCGGAAGAGACCGGGAGACCGGTCGTCATTCAGAGACTCCGTCATATGCTCCCCTTCGGCCGCCGCACTCCGCCCAGATGCAACCTGCTCACTATGGTTCACTTTGCGCCACAGCCGAGACGCCACAGCCGACAAAGGCCACTGCGGATCCCAGCGCAACGCGCGCATGGGCCGATCAGATCGATCTCATCACGATTTGGAGGATCATCCGGACCGCACGAGCCACCGGTGTGCGTTTCAGCTCCTGCACAAGTGAATGGGTCGATAATCCGGGGCTCGGATGAACCGGAACTGGCTGGCAAGTTGGCATGGGTGGCGGAGACGACTCGTTTGGTGAGAGCGTTGACGCAACGAGGCAGATTGCGTCAGTGCAAACGCTGGTGCCTTGTTACCTGTGTACAAGAGAGAGGGGTTTGCGAATGCAGTCAGAGTCGGCGCATCGTGGGTGTTTGAACACGGCGAAGACCTGGTCTCTTCACACTCTCACCCGCCATCTTGTCGCTTCAGTGGCAAGGTGATGGTAGTTTCAAGCAAAGAGGGTTTGCTACAGTGGCACAATAACCTCCTATAGCAAAGTGATCTCTGTCGTTGACATGTGCTCGTACCCCGAAGGTTGACCCGAGACAACAATCGCGACAGAAGGGAGTCTCCATGTTGACGGAGGCCGCCTGCCGGGCTGGCTATGTGTGCTGCGCATAGCTACGACTTTCCCCAAGTCTAAGCATGTTCGCATGACATGACTACAGAACGAGGGTTGGGCTGAACACGTACATCGCCGAGACGCGCGCCTCGCTTGGACGCTCCCGTGGAGGACCAGCTCACACTTATACCTCGTTTCCGGGTTCAGTGCTGGACACCACCCCCGATGTCGGGACCAGGGGCGTCTCGTCCTCCGACGTCTCCGGGAGCCCAATCTGGCCGTCGCGGCCCCATGTCAAGTAGAAGCGGCGGCCTGCGACAGTGACCCCGATATAGCCCGGCTCCCTGGACTCACCCGGCTTCCGGCGGTTCAACAGCCAGTAGCCGGTGTTCATGAGCGTCATGACAATGAGCTGTGGCGTGAGAAGAGTGGCGGGTTCGTGCTTGTGGAGTCACTCACTGTGATGAAAATGAAGGAACTGAGAACGCTCAGGATCACCCCGAACCTGAGTCATTAGCACCCATTCAAACGAACGCTACTGACCCGCGGAGAACCTGGGATAGCGCGAACACGACGGCCTCGGCCTCGCCTGCGGTGTTTATGACGCGGATGGCCCGGTACTGGTACGTTGGGTAAGAACCGGGGATGCGGTTCTTGTCCTCTTCGAAAAGCGGGGCGAGTTCTTCAAACAGCTTGTTATTGGTGTTCTGGATGTTGTAACGGCTGTGAACGCCCCACTTGATCTTCTGTGCGGGGTATGCTGGCACGAGACCGAGCAGAGTGACGAGACCTGTCAACATTGCAGTTCCAGCCCACGCACGGCGGCGAGCCTGGAGCGGAATGACAATACCGAAGATGAGGAGCGACCATAGGACTGGCACGAACAGCGAAACGAGCAGCCACGCCATGATGCCCTTTGGCTCGTTCGAGGGCTGGGCCGTATTCTCGTCTTTCGCCACCCAGAAGGCAACAAAGAGCAGTATCATTGGCACTGCAGTGACGAACAGCATCAGACCGGTTAGGATACCCAGGGCCGTGATGGCGAAGCTTCGGAATGTGAGGCCCATTGTTGTCGCGGACGGATGAAGGCGAGGGAGTTGCAGAAACCGTAAATCTTTACTGCAAGACTATTATATATGGTCATGACACCACCTCGACCGCATCCACGCACACGCATGTGATGCTGCCAGTACGTTGTGGAGTACGTTGACTGACAAGGGCACAAAGGAGCGCTATATAGCAAGGCACTGACAGTTACACAGCAGTGTGCTACATGCGGGGATGTGAGGTGACGTTGCCACACCTTGACATTGTCATGAGACCCTACCTGGCCTGGTCAGATTGCTTGATGATTGTCAGCCATGCTCTTATTCAACGCCTAGAGGGGGGAGGTATACAGTCTAGCAGGTCCTCTGTGTCTATATTTTGGGACTCGACTACTACTTGATTAGCTTCAGCGGGTCCTCGGGAGTCAAAGGACTGTTGAGCAGGATGACCGAAGGGGAAGGGGTGTCTTCTGCTGAGGGCAAGGCACTGTGTGCATCTCCAAGGCGGTCAGGGGGGGAGTCGTCAAGTTGGACGTAAGTGCGGAGGGATCCGTGCATGCCGATGGATAACTCAACTGCCACTGTGGGCTCAGAGACCCCCCCCCTCTGCCACCATACATACAGACGCCCACCCGATCACCCGACCTCATACTCACTCTGGACTGCATGTCTGCATTTAACTAGCAATCGGCCAAGCTGCTGAACAAGACTGCCACGCTGCTCTTTGTGGCGCAGTCGCGCAGTCCAGTCACCCCCAGTCAGCCCCCCAGTCTAGTACAAAGTCCACAGACCCGGTTGTCCCTTCTTCCCCCTCCATCGCTCTCATCTGCAGCCCCAATGACGCCGAAAGCTCACCCAAAGTCCAAGTCGGGTAGTAAGGCGAGATCGTCTACCACCAAGGCGGCCACCCTCGCTAAAGCCCCCAAAACACTGGCAACGGACAAAGGCAAGGTCAAGGCTAACGCTACGCAACCAGAAGCCCCCCGGCACAATCAACGAGTTCATTCACAGATTCCATCTTCCCAAGCCTCTCCCCGGCAAGAGGAACAATGTCAAGGCCATTCCTGATATTAAGAAGCAGGCAACGGGTGAGCACACCCCGGGAACATGATGATCTGACGGGTTCCAGAAGTCCTTGTCCCTGGAACGCACTCGGCATGGGGCGGAGAGCGTCGGTCTCTCGCTTCGCGCCTTCTCCGGCCAGGCTCGCCACATTTGCGATGCGTGCAACTTTTGCGATCCAGCACAAAGTACGATTAATGGCGACGTATGAACCCAAGGTGAACTGCTTGCTCAACGACTTGCTCGACGACTGGGTGCAAATGGAGGGCCAAGAGGTGCCAGTGGCGCTGGAGGCAGCCTTGAGCCTCCATCAGACACGAGGCGGCAACGACCTCGACGACATGATCCCGTCCGTCGCACCACTGCTCGAAGTCGTCGATGAAATCGCCCACGCTGTTAGTCGTCGATGAAATCGCCCACGCTGTTTCCCCGGCCATTGGGGCCAAACCCCCGGACTGGACAGGCATTTATTGGCGACCGCAGGGAACACAGAGCGCTCCTACCTCCCCATGGAAGATGCGCCGCTGGGTGGTTGCTGCCTCCCCTCTGCGGATCACTTTGAAAGGAGGGGAAGCCGGGATCACACCGGCACCTGCCGAATCCATCGAAGCGCTCGCTAGTGCGCAGAAGGGCGAGCTCACCGTCTTCATGGACAAGAATGGAGTTCACTGCGACTCGCTCGACAATGAAACCAGGCAAGTTCTGCTCACGGTGGGTCTGCAGCTAGAGTTTCAGGACTTGCGGTCCAGCTGTTTGAGGAAATCAATCCACCGCCATCAATGGAAGCGCGCCATCCTGTTCAGCCCGAGCTGTCACCTCGTCGCTGAACGGGACAGTTCAGCTACAATCAAGCCGAGCGACGGGGGGTTCACTGACCCGAGGCGCACGCCCCAGTTTGGGACTATCACGCTTCCGGGGGAGATTCGCGAAGAGTGGGGACCCCACCGCTGGGGCCAGTGGGGGTACATTGGCGACGACCGCACCGTCCGCCTCCGCGACCGGCCCGCGAGGTCTCCAGAGACTCGATGCCCGTCTTGGGCGCCCTTGTGGCCCTCATCATCTACGACGACGATGTGGACGCGCGCATGGACGTGTGGGTCCCGCGCTCGCTGTGGGTCTCGACTTAAGAGATGGAGAGCGACTGTGAGGAGGAAAGCGACTGAGGAGGACAGCGAGGCGCCCAGCGACGGCGCGGCGGGCTGAATGAAGAGGGACGTTCCTTTAATGCTGTTCGATGCCCATGTGAGCTCTATGCATGTGTACGGTCTGCAACGTGCGTGATGTGAGTGCCAGAAACAAGAAGTCAGCTACGACTGGGATCGGAACATGGCCACAGAAGCGACACGACAGCCGCAGCGGCGAGAACAGTCCTGTCCAGTTGGGTCGGATGGAAATGGGGATGCAGGTGGTACGAGGAGCTCTTGTCTTGTACTCGTCCCAAGTGGCAGACGGCAGCGGGCAACAGGGCAACAGAATGCAGAAGCGTGAGGCAGGCTGGAGGCTGGATACTACACTACCTCTGCACACCGCACATCCGCATACAATCAAGCAAGGCATGGCGACTCGTCATGCTCAGCTGGTACTGATCTAGCCGGAGAAAGCAGGAGAGTAGCGCATTCCTGGCTGGAGAAACATGTGCTTGCGCACATGTCAGAACCAGCATTCCTTCCTAGCACAGTGGGGCGTTCTGCCAGATAGGCTTGAAGGCGTTCGGCCGGATACAGACACGGCCGCAGCGCGAGGGCATGCTTGTCGCAGGTTGTGAGCAGAGTGAGTGGTGAGTAGTGAGTAGTGAGTAGTGAGTAGTGAGTAGTGTGTACTGAGTGGAGGAGCTAGCACTGGGCACGACGAGTGTGGGTGAATGGGTACTGCCCGCCATGCAGCAGCCCCGACACGATCCGTGAATGATGGTCAGACATGTTCAGCGCAAGCTACCAGCCGTATGCCGGGGGACTGAAGGGCAAAGTGAGTGCGTAGCAAGTGGAGAGCTTGGGCCCGTCCCTGAACGGACGCGCGCGCGCGTCAGATAGCACATCACCACATCACTGTGCTGCGTTTGTGGTGCCGCTGTGCCGCTGGCCATCCTGCCGTGCTGTAAATTCTGTCGTACCCGCACTGCCCTCGGTGATGACTGTCGCGCGCGGTACGAGGTGCGGGCTGCCCGCCATCTGCTCCGCGCTCCGTTGCTCCTCCCCTGTCCAGTCATAGCGCGACGCGACGCAGTCGCGACAGCATGACAGCAACCGCCAACCACCAAACACGCAACGACGCGACGACCGGGATGCAATTACCACAACTACCCACAATTACACCCAATTACACTGCCACAAACACGACAAATTACACCTAAACGGGCCAAGTGCCACCACCCTTGCCCTTACCGCTTTCGCTTTTGCCTTATGCCTTGCACCTTCCATTTCGGGCCAGCGGTCGCCCGGTGCTGGATTGTGATTCGCCGACGCGTGTGGGTCCCACGCTACATTGCCTCCGTTCGAGTCATTCCGATCATCCCCCAATGCGCGCGTACGTGTACGTGTTTTTTGTGTCAGTCAGCTGCTGCTTGCAGCCACGAACGAAAATGCCGTTCATACCGCCGGGAGATCAGGCCACAGGCTTATCTGGCTGTCACTCGTGGTGACGAGGGCTGTGACGCCGGGACGAATGTGGCGCTTTGTCTGATGTTGGGCGTGTTTCATGGCCGGATGCAAATGCTGGATGGAATGCACAGCGTTCGTGAGTGGTTGTGAGAAACACCTTCAGTCAGCATCGGTTCACACACATACAGCACATGCTGCGCACCTGCCCCCGCTCGATCGGATCCTCAGATCGCTGCACAGCACCATACTCTACTCATATCATGACACAATACAGGGGGGAGCCTACGACATGCGGAAAGAACTTGTTGAAGCGGCGGCAAGGCGGTCCAGACGGGCGCGGCGCGGTTGAGCAGAGATAGGAGAAGAAGAAGAGAACAAAGAGGGGGGGCTGTCGCAGCGAGAACAGGTACACGTGTAGAGGCAATTATAATGTGAATCACACAGGTGCGCTGTTGCTCATCGTCTACAAGGCGGGCTCGGGGATGTTGGCTCGTAGGTAGGCGTGCTCGAGGGCCTTGTCTACTGTGATTCGGCTCTCGGGGTCAAAGTCAAGAAGGCGGATGACGAGGTCCAGGAAGMKGKCKTTKRTRYTATTTGTCGGGGGGATAATGTCCTTGAGCGCTTTCAGGCCCTTGACAAACTTGCGCGAGCTCTTGGAGACGGACGGGTTCGGGAAGTCGATCTTGTTGCCCTTGAAGAACTCAGGCTTTTTGATACGTCCGCGCTCCACCATCCGTGGCGGCATCTTGCCCATGACGACCTCCATCATCGCGAGGTGCTCGAGATTGTCGTGAGTCTGGAAGAGGGCGTCACCGGTGAAAAACTCGACGAGGATGCAGCCAATCGAGAACATGTCGCACGGGTACGACCATGACAATCCTGCTTGTCAGCACGGACCCACCAAACCTCTGGGGCCCTGATTATCTACTCACCCAATATAATCTCGGGCGCACGGTAATGGCGTGTGCTGACGACGGACGAGTGATACTCGTTCTCAAATGTCGCCGATCCAAAGTCGATCAACCGGATGTCTGTGTCTCGCAGAATGGACTTTGACCGGGCTCCAGCACGACGGGGACCCTGCAAGCGTGCGTCATTCTTAACCAGCAGAATGTTTTCCGGCTTGAGGTCCGTATGCACCAGCTTGAGCGAGTGGAGGACTGTACGTGTCAGTACTGGGGGTTGATTCAGGAGACTCACATTGCACGCTCCTGAGAAGACTCTTTGCAAAGTCCTGGATGTGACGATCTGGGAACGGCTGGAAGTGGTTTTGCTTGATAAAGTCGAACACGCTCATTCCATACAGGTCGGACACGAGGCAGGGGTGGTTGCGGAAGTCAAAGTACTCGGTCAAGTGGATGCACTTGTAGGCGTTTGTCGGGTCGTTCTTCTTGAGCGTCTCGAGTACGCGGATCTCAATCTTGCTCGCGTCGCGGTACTTTTGCACGGCGCGAATGACCTTGATAGCGACTTTTCGGCGCGACTCGATGTGTCGCGCCTCCACGACCTTGCCGAACGTACCCTGGCCGAGCAGACGGACGATTTTGTCTGTCGTCAGTTGGAAGCAAACTCAGGCAACTCACATCTTCCACCGATAATGTCGTCGGGCTTGACAATGTAGTGGCCCTCCGAGTCGTCCCATGCGGGGGGCTGTGCGGGAGCGGCCGCGGTGGCGGTGGGCTGCTGCTGCACTGGAGCCTGGACGGGCTGCGGAGGACGGGCTGGGGGAAGGGCCGGCACCATGCGGTGGCCGGAGCTGTCCGGAAGCTTCTTCTTCTTGGCGAGAGCGTCATCTTCTTCGGCCTTGCGTTTTTTGGCCGCAGCGGCGGCGGACGCGCCGTTGGAGACGCCGTTGGACCACTTGGCGGTCGCGTCCGCGGCAGCAGCGGCAGCGGCGGCGACAGCAGCACGTGTGCGCTTTTTAGGAATAGGACTTGTGCTGTCTTGGATCACGATGATCTCTTTTGGCTGGCCAACAGAGTCGTATGTGTGTTCTGTTGTCCATCCGTTGCCTTTGCTGTTGGGGACGCCTGAACCAGCGAGACGCCGCGAGCTGCGGGTTGACGAGACGGTGGTTTGCGGCGTGCTTGTGACCGTGGCCGAGTCGCCGGCCTTTTTGCGAGGAGGCATGAGGTGGTCGTTTGGGGCCGGGGAGGCCGAGTAGTTGAAGCGGAGGGGAGGGGCGATGCGGAGAGGCGAGTTGCGGTTGGGGGGAGGTGCAAGAAGCGGCGGGGCAGAGAGGTATGCTGGGGAGTGCGGTACGCCAGAGGAGTGTGTCGAGGAAGACGCGAGTTTGCTCGAGGTGAATTCTGGACGCGATGCGGACGCGGGATAGTACGGGCCTTGCTGATCTCCAAGTGGGGAAGACAAGTACGGGCGCTGGTAGTCGTCCAGGTCGCGGTGTGCGGTCAGGGCTGGCGGCCAGTTGTGGGATGGATAGATTGCTGTGAGCGGGGGATGCGGCGAGCGAAGTGTGCGGTCGTCTAGGCCGATGGATGACGAAGCAGAACTGGATGACGAGGGGCCTCCGTACGGGGGTGCGAGGAGCGAGTTGCGCCGCACAAACCTGCCTGGTGGGAACGAGGGGGAAGCTGGGCGGACACCTGCGCTGCGAGGCGGGGCTTGTTGCGGGGGCTGCTGCTGTTGCTGCTGCTGATGGGACGAGGACGCGGTGGATGCGCTGGCCAGAGATGGGAACGAGTAGGGGGCGGGATGTGTGGGTTGGAGCGGAGCTGTCTGGGGCTGATCAGCGAAGCGAGAGCCAGCCGAGTACGAGGGGATGGAGATGGCGGGCGGGCGCTGGTGAGCGCGTGCGGAGCCGAGAGACGGGGGAGGGGGCAGATATGCGCGCTGCTGGTGCTGCTGGGAATGGCGTGCGAGTGCGGATGGGGAGGGGAGGGGGGGAAGAGGCTGGAGGGAAGGCGAGTTACTGTTTGTGACGTTTACCGGGATGGAAACGGACGGTGCAGAGAGACGACGGAGAGGGGGCGGCCCCGAGTGAACAAAATCGCGCCTGCCGGTGGTGGCGGGGGCGTTGTCGTGCGTGGGTGTGTGTCCGTCGTGGGATGCGGTATCGCGCGGAGTGGTCGATGTAGTGTTGACCGCGTCGCGAGAGTCGCGACCACCAAACCGCCTTTCACGGTCGCGTTCGTAGTACTGTCGTTCGCGTTCACGTTCCCGCTCCCTTTCACTATCCCGTTCGCGGTGTTCTCTCTCGCGCTCTCGCTCGCGGCGATGGCGATCGTACTCGTAGTCGTCGGGATGGTTCCGCGCCAAACCCTCTTGGCGGTCGCGTTCTCGGATGTCTTCTACTAGCTGATCGCGCAGCGACCTGGGGCTGGCGAGCTCGATGATATCGCGCTGCCCGTAGTGTTGTTGCTGCTGCGCGGATGCAGACTGCTGGGCGGCGACGGATGCACCGGGCGCCGAGGGCGCGTTGTTGCCGCTGTTGTGGTTACTACTTGTGCTTCCGCTGGATGTTGGCGGTGCACCTGCGTGCGCCGAGTAGTTGTAAGGGGGATCCCTCAAGTTACTACTCCGCGGCTGATGCTTGTGGTGCAACGAGTGTTGCTGGGGTGGCGGTGGAGGGTAGGATGGAGAGTGCGGGTGTTGATGGTGTTGATAGAAGGAAGAAGAAGCGGCGGAGGCGGAGGCGGAAGGGGCGGAGGAAGATGAGGAATATAAAAGGTGATGGCTGTGGTGGTGATGCCCCTGATGCTGCTGGTGCTGGTGCTGTTGCTGTTGCTGTTGCTGCTGCTGCTGCTGGGGGAGGTGGTGAAGAGATTTGCTACTTGTTGTCGAGGACAGGGTGGACGTAGAGGAGGAGGAGTCTGGGGGATAATAGTTGTGATGCTGTGATGGGTGGTGTGGGTGTGGGTGGTGTGGGTGTGGGTGAGATGGGGGTGGTGGTGGTTGTTGACTGGTGCCTCCGTTGGCGCTCTTGTCGTGTTGCGTGGTGCGTCTTGCAGGAGAGTACTGTGCCTCCATGGGTGGGAGGTCTAGACGACGGACCCCAAGCGGAATGGATGTGATGGTGGAGGGTGGTGGTGGGGGGTAGAGGATTGATGGCGAGGGGGGCG
>PQXP01000608.1:0-11329 GCA_002973495.1 Apiotrichum akiyoshidainum
CATCGTCATATCGTGGAAGCAGTGAGAGCAGKTTGAAACCTCTCTGTGGGAACCTGTCGGGCTGGTATTGTTCGTCTTGCTCCTTTCATTCGGAGGATTGGTGTACTCCGCTGACTTATGACGACAGCTCCTTCATGTCAATTGAACTGCAGCCCCCACCCCCAGAAGTGTATACGAGACAGAACCCAGGCTCCGAAAGTGACTTTCGACATTGTGCAATGTGTGGTGTGAATGTGAGAGTGAGTGAGTGAGTGAGTGAGTGAGTGAGTGAGTGAGTGAGTGAGTGAGTGAGTGAGTGAGTGAGTGAGTGAGTGAGTGAGTGAGTGAGTGAGTGAGTGAGTGAGTGAGTGAGTGAGTGAGTGAGTGAGTGAGTGGGCGAGTAATATGGGAGAGGACAGAGGGGGTGGCGTTGCTCTGCTCTTTATGTCATGTTGTCATGGCCGAAGGCCAAGTGGTCTGCGGCTAGAGATCCAGAGAATAGGTCAGGTGGATAGAGTTTTGATTCATTTTGTTTGGTCATTGTGGTCCTTTTTCCAAATGGCCACTCTGTGCACTGTGGGAATGTCACTGAAAGTGAAGTCCAGTTGTTGTTGTTGTGGAGGTGGAGGTGGAGGCGGGGGGGGGGACCGGGGGACCTGGCCGCTGGGCATGTGGAGGTCGCCGAGGTGGATTGTGGAGGTAGCGCTTCCTGATGTTACATAAGCGCAACTCTCCCAACTGACGTCAACCGAGACATGAGACATGCTCTGCACGTCCATCCATTTTCGCCCTTGTTATTGTTGCTCTGTCTTTGATTCTCTCTCGTCTCATTCTGGCTTTTACCTCTACTTCTATCTCTCCTCACTCTAACTGTTCTCCCATCGGCAATTGATCAGCTCCCAAAACGACGACCCCGAGGATGGCGCCTCGCTCCTCCTCGAGAGGCAAGGGCAAAACCCTCGGCCGCACTCGGTCTCGTTCCGACGCCGCCAGGCCGTGGACGAACGGCGACTTTACCCTCGTGTCCTCCGATGATGTGAGCTTCAAGGTCGACTCCTTAATGCTTCTAGGTGCCAGGTGAGTGCTCCTTTTGAACGTCGAGTTTGGTGCGGCGGCGAGAGTGGCCCGTTGTTGCCCCTTGTTGATTGATGTGCTGTTGCTCTGCTGAGTTTGATCATATTGGTCGGCATTCTGTCTCATCCTATGAACTCTAATTTCCATCCTGTTAGCGAATTGACACTAACATTCAGCGCTGTCTTCCGCGGTGCCATTGGGATGGGAACCAGCAACTCAGCGAGCGAGGTGGTTCTCACCGACCCCGAAATAGAAACAGCGACGGTTCTGCGCCTGTTTCTTTCAATAATCTGCAATGGCGTCCTTGGACCAAAGTACAAGTCGAAACGTACTACCACTCCCCGCCGTCGCCTCAACTTTACCCACGTCAAGCACCTCATCGCCTTTTGCGACAAGTACGAATGTCAGGTCGCGCGCCAAACAGCTCTGCTGTGCGTGCGCGACCTGCTCCACCGCGAGGACCTGCTCCACCGCGAGGACCTCACGCCGCAGGAGCTAACCGATGTGTTTGTCCTCGGCGCTTTAGCACGCGACATTGAGACATGTGTGGACGCGATAGCTAAGCCCAAATTTCGCCTCAGCTCCATCCTTACCCTCGCGTATATCGAGGAGCTGCCATCAGAATACGTCTGGGCCCTCGCGCATGAGCGCGGCACGCGCTCGATCCCCACTTCAGCGGCTGTGCACTTCCGCACACTGGTGGATCTCGCGGAACGTGAGTGTCTTGGTGGTGTTGTGCTGACTGCCAGGCTCAAGCAAGGTGATCCCTCCTTTTGGCCGCCCACTCCCTACGACCGACAGCTACTGGACAGACGGCGACGTCGAGTTGGTGTCTTCAGACAATGTGACCTTCAAGGTGCAGAGCTTTCACATTGCCAGCGCTAGGTAGGTTAACCGCAATCGATCTCATCTAACAACAGCGTCTCTCTTCGCGCGCGGATGCCAACGGAACGCCAGATTGTCTTTCACTGCATCGAAACGGAGACGGCAGATGTAATCAGGATGTTCCTTCGACTCATCACAACCGGATACCTGGCCCTCCGCGCTCCAGGCACCCTGGGAAACGCCGACCTGAAGCATGTAGACAGCCTGGCATCCTTCCTTGTCAAGCACGACTGTCCCGCGCCCCTCCGCACCCTCATGCTCCACCTCCGCCAGCTCCTCGCATTCGACAACAGCCTTGCTCTGAACATGTTCTTCATTGGCGCTCTCGCAGATGACCCGTTGTCATGCATCGCCGCCTTCGAGGCCGGTTCCCACCGCCAGTGGGGACACGGCATGCACAGTAGTGGCGACGAGGCCGAGCTACCCGAAGACCGACACCGTATCTTCAATCCCCGTTGGTGGTCCTACAAACTCTGGCGCCGCCTACCTCCCACGTACCTGTTTGCCCTCCTCAAGGCCTCCCTTCGCGGCATTTCCAATGCTCAAGACTTTGACAAGCGGGTTCGGCGGAATCTCAACGCACTCGATCTCGGTGGTGAGCTGCTTCGACTCGTTGCTCAACTGACATGCAGATCAGTGGCAGCCTGTCCTGTGGACCCGGACGGACCGTGTAGCGGCGCCCGATTTCGATGCCCCGGACGATCCACCCTCCGGTGCCCTACCTGACCCCGCCCTGGCGACGGAGTTATCGGATTCTAGCGGTTCCGAGGGGGACAGTTCGGATGAGGAAGATGAGCGGTACGTCGCGTCCGACCCCGAGATGGCCAGCGAATTCTCAGACGACAACAAGGACCAGTCTGATGACGATGATAGGGACGCCGCAGGTGGTGAAGATGGCAACGATGGTTCAAACAATGACGATCCCATCGAGAGCGTGACGGCAGACGACCAAGCCGAAGGCGAGGGCGAAGGTGACAATAACGGTGGTGGCTGCTCCCAGTCCGTTGTTGTCGCCTCGAACTTGGAGGACGACAGTAGCGAATACGAAGACAGCGACGACTACGAGACGGATTCACAGGCGTCGGAGACGCGCGAGAACATGCTCGACAAGGACAGGGAGGTGCGCGTACCATGGGAGGACGACAGTGAGGAGGACGACGATGACGAGGGAGAGCAGGACGAGGAGAACTAGGAGGACGAGGACGAGGAGGAAGTGTGAAGGAAAGCGCTTATGATCGATTCGTTCAGGCCTTGTTTGGTCATTGTCATGTGTTAACAGTAGTTTCTGAGATAGTTGTTCATGTAATTGTGACTACTCATGTGCATGTGAGGGATCATTTTGACACCCCCACGAGTTACCGTCACAGTTTGGTCGAACTGGGTGTACAGCAGTAGAAGTTCTGGGTGAGCGCTGTAGAGCGCGTGTATGGTTCATTCGGTGCTTCTGCAACCTCCCTATGGCGGAGGTTCAAGAATGAACCTCTCTTGCTCGAAGGAAACCTTGTCAGCATGCACTGGGTAATATGGGATCTCCTATGATTATCTGATATTATAAGCGTCTAATTGAAGACCTACTTTGAAGCTCTACAATCAGTGAGCTTATCATGGTTCACCCATCCAACTATCAGGACTATCACGGCGGGCTCATCAACAATCCCTCACTTATTTATCATTGCCGTCAACCAGCATCCCCAATCAATCTGACGGCACATTCTGGAGATCACATCTGCATGGCTTACAGGTCCACCCCGGGGATATTGGGTGAGCATGAGCGGGGGTTGCGCATGGTGCCAACAGCACCGCCCTGAGAACTGCAAGTTTTGCACATGGGTAGCTGGAAAGCATGACAAGGCACGACCCCAGTACGACCATCGTGTTTTTGTTGTTGAAGAGCTGAAGAGACAGATTCGAGGACAGAGGATATGAAGACGAAGGGCTCATACTATTACGGGTTCGCCCGCAAATCGCTCGATCTACATCTTGTCGAGCTGTTGGATCACTCCTTGGGGACCAGTTGAGCATTGAGTGAGCGAGTGATGAAGCCTGTACGCTGAAGGTGGAAAAGTGTCCGAGGCATGTCGGGTACCTCCTCTCGGAGTCATGAAGTTAACGGCAATGTGAAAGAACTCGAAGCCTGGAACCAGGTCGTACATTCACAACGACGGCACGTCCGTGTTAAGATTAAGTTGGGATGTCGTAATTGGGGCGACTGGAAACGAGGACCTCACGTTTTGCAACTGAGGTCAATGTAGACACCATGGAGATGCGGCTCAGGCGGCTACATATGTTACATATGTGGACACTGATGAGCGAAAAGCAGTTGTTTTCCCCCTCTTCTCGACCTTATTGAGATCTTCACAATGATCTTCCAACGCCAATGGTGAGTAGTGCATCGAGTACATCTTCCCACCTTTGTGCATTCATCTGACCTGCGCCCAGGAAGCAACCCTGTTTCCACGTTTGTTGGGAGGCCGCTTTCAAGAAGTGGTACAGCACGAACAATACCTGTCTAAGTGGTGGTAACGAATGTTGGTGCACCAACCCAGTCTTTATGGAAGATGTTAGAATGTGCGGAGCACAGTGAGTCTACATGGCCCATTCACCCCGTGGTGCACAGCACATATTCTAACTGGCGCAGCCCTTGCGAGGTCCTTGGGTTGGATGTAATGGAGCAAATCAAATCCTACTCCTGTACAGCCGATTCCTATACCACGATGGATTTGCCAGGCACGTTGCCAGGCGTAGCCTCCAGCACGTCCGCTAGTCCTGGTACTGAGGCTACTTCAGAGCCAGGCGCTCCTCCCACAATTAATTCTCCAAGTGAACTTGTGAACGACCCCCCAACCAGCACACCGAGTGAGGTTCCTAACGACCCTACAACTACTGCAATCATATCTTCATCAGAAACGAGTAATCCCTCCTCGACCTCTGACCCCAACTCTCCCTCCTCCTCGGTCGACTCGCAATCGCTTGCCATGGCTGCCTCAGGACCTTCAGTTTTGCGAGCAACCTCAACACATGCCGTGGCTGCTTCAATGTCGCGAACAGCGTCAACTTCGCTCCCAGTGACTTCCACGCCGCTCGTTTTCTCTTCCACAGCATCTTTCAGTCAGCCGTCTTCATCGGAAGGGAGTTTTTCGCATTCCCCAGGCGTTAGTAAGTCAGTGATTGGTGGAGCAACTGTAGGTCTCATGGCGTCAGGCGATGATGCTGATTGCAGGCGGGAGGTATCGTCGCTGTTCTACTCGCCGTCCTGGTCCTGTTCTTTTGCACCCGTATTCGAAGGAAGAGGGCTGCAGCACTACGGTAAGTATGTCGCGTATCCGTCCCGCTAATGTTCACAGAAACCAGCCAGAGAAGGAGTTTGAGAATGAGACTTTCCCCATAGTGGGAGGCTCCCCAACTGTTGTCCCATGGGCGCCAAGTGGTGGAGAAGATAGGGCCACAAGCTCTATTGAAGAAGCAGATCCCACAGCAGGCTATCCAGCCTTCCTTCCTCCTCTTGCTCTTCACGTACCCAATGCGGGGCCTGAGAGGAGGAAATCTCAAGGCCAGAGCATAGCTGCAAGCGGCCCTCACTCTCCCCCGCCTAGCCCTGCTCCCTCCTCTGCTCATCCGCTGCAGACTGTCGAGCACGAGCGAGATGTGGGACGCTTGGTTAGAGTTCCTTCCGCGGAGGTGGTGCGTCTCCCTCCCATGTATGACCCGGCGTGGAAAGAGCAGTAACATGACCTGGAGTGTATGTGCCCTGCTTCCCCATGCTGCTAGATCATGACGAGGTATATCCTGGAAAGGTGAGGAATGCAGCAGATAATGCCACTTGAACGTTGTGGCACGAGAGCAAATTTGGGTCGGAGATTCAGAGCGATCTGCCACCGATCTTCTGGATGCAGCCAAACATGGCTGGGGAAGGGCAGCATCTCCATGGTGTGATGCATCGCGAGTGGCCAGGTCCCGAAGCACCTGTTCGACAGGATTGAGGTATCTCTGGTGGATTGAGTAGCAATACCTTTCAGCCCCAGCCTGCAAGGTACCGACCGAGTTGCACACGAGCATCGTCATATCGTGGAAGCAGTGAGAGCAGTTTGAAACCTCTCTGTGGGAACCTGTCGGGCTGGTATTGTTCGTCTTGCTCCTTTCATTCGGAGGATTGGTGTACTCCGCTGACTTATGACGACAGCTCCTTCATGTCAATTGAACTGCAGCCCCCACCCCCGGCGAACACGGGGGTATTGGCTGGACCAGGTGGTGTGTGAGCGCTCAGCGCCGTCGATCCCCCTGAAGTTTGAGAGCCGGAGACATATTCAGCTGACATGGCGTCGCCATCTGCTCGGTAGAACAAACCGTGCGGAAGATACATTGAAAGAAAGGCTCCGGGTCCCGCATCAAACATGGTCCAGATGATCCACAACTAACCTATTCTTCACAGACAACATGGTCAGTGCTGAAAGCCTGAAGCGAGGTCGCAGAGACACCGTACCGACAGGTGATCTTACACCTGTTGCTCTTAGCTACCACAGCCGCTAGTGTACTGGCCATTGGCGTTAAAGGCGGCCGCGCTCCATCACAAGGAGCATAGCTTTCACCGCCGCCATAGTGCCCCACTACTGTCCCTCCAACGCAATCGCCATGCTGCTGAACGCACACCTTGCCATAGCCGTTGCCACCACTGTTGTGTTCGTGATTCCTGTCGTAGCGGCCGTGGACAGGTGAGTACATGACATGTTGGTCAAAAGCCTGCGTCTTACCCAGGGAACAGGACCCCCACCCCCGAGTGCTTCACTCAGTGCGGAAGAGCACTTGGACTCGACCAGCCGTGTTTGAACCGCGGTCACAAACAAACGTTGTTAACAGCATGGGCGGATGGACAGTGCATTTGCAGAACCTTATCACTGAACATCACCTTCAACTCGTGCATCGATAGGTACGTCGAGTATCTTGACCCTTGAGTCTGCAACTAAACATGGCCAGTCAGTGTGGCACCGACGTTCTGGCGGACAAAGCCTGGTTGCTTGCCAACCAGTTCTGCAACAAACCACAAGTGGTCCTGTACCCTTTCGATGTCACCTTACAATCTGCTGTTTTGCAAATCTTCTCTTCGAGTGCAGAGGTTCCTAGTCCAACACGTGCAACTAAAGGCGGTTCCAGTGAGGCAAATACGGGTGCTCTCGCTGGGGTAGCGGTTATTACTCGCTGCCTCTTATACACATCTATGTGTATAAGAGACAGGACTGAGCATTGTAATAAAATCGACAGGGACGTTCGGAAGAGAGATGGGGAGAGTCGTTCAAGTCGTTCGAGACGGGTGGGGGGATACAACGAGAGTACGCGGAAATCGAGAGAAAAGTTGAGACAGGTGCGAGACGGAGTCGAGGAAAACACAGCGTCAGCACTCTACACGGGGGGCACAATGTCGGTGTCGGTGTCGCCGTCGCCGTCGTACTCACCGACCGGAACCCATTTCGTTAGTTTTGTTGACGGATAGAGAACAGCTCAAGGAGAGACAAGTAGCTGGGCTACAACCACGGAGCGATGCACCACCAACCGCCAGAGCGGAGGGATGGGAGGGGGGGATGCTGCCCGCTGGCCCCCGTCTGCCTCCTCGCCGGGTTCGACGGGAGCAATTTTTTGCACCACCATTTCCATGGACGAGTTGCTCAGCCAGGGTGGGGACGGAAGCAAACACCCACTGGGTTTGAAAATCGAAACTCCGAACTGTCATAACGCCGATAGTTGCGATTTCTTAACGGCGATGGATGGAATGACGTAATCGTAGATGCAGGTGGTTGTTTGTTCCGTAGGTGATCGACCACCAGGCCTGCCTGCCTCCATTCGATATGCACCGACAGTTATATTTCCACCACCACGGCCATCAATGATCCACCTCGACAAGCACATTCCATTCATCACTGCCGCGCAAACCAACCAGCGCATACATCTGCGGTCTTTGTTAATCTTCGACTAACAGTACAGCGCCCTCATCCGCGACCGTTCTGGGACCGTGACCCGCACACTGGCCACTGAATTGCTTCATGGGTGCATTCCCCACGATACATCATGGAAGCACCCCAGCGCGCGCAGCTCAAAGTCTCTGCACAGTTCTGCCAAGAACGCACAGTAACACGCGCACAGTCACTCGCAATCTCTTCTCTGGATCTGCACGATTGTCTTGTGAGGGTAGTATCTGGGTGGTGTAGGCGCCTGGCACCTCTGCTTCATCTGCTGCTGCACTTGTTACTCATCGCCGGAACCCCCCACACCTCACCCGTACGAGCAAGACCTGATCCAAGCCGGCCGCGATGACGCGGGTTGCGGTGATGATGTCGGAGAAACCCATCCAGCGGAACAGTCCACTCATCCGCCGAGCCATTCGATTGGCACCCATCACGCCTGAGCACACTGAGGTGAATCTTGAACCTGAACGGCAGCAGCGCAGGGACGGACGAGGGACACCAAGTGGCGGCGCTGCCTGCACAGCTCCAGGGCATTCTCATCGCAGGAATGTTGCCAGGCATGTCAGGGTGCACACAATTTTACCAAGTCTGCGACTGTGCTCATTTTAACCAGTTCTGTGTGGCGAGAGAGGCTGAGGCAGCTGCAACGGCCTGTATTCAACTGCGCGATACGGCGCGTTTCGCAGCTGCGGTCGAGGTTACTCGCAAGATTGTATGACAGGCGTGCGCAGCGCGCAGCGTCTTGTGTAGTGGTCTTCTGCCACAGTTGGAGATCTCTGTACACGACATGCAAGGCCCAGAGACAAGACACAGCCGGTCAACTGTCGCTCGGCCGTTGTACCACAATCCGCACACCATCCACCAGCGGTTCGCCGCCACCTCGGCCATTAAACATCCCACCCACCGACCTTAATTGTGCTCCGTTACCAAATACCCTGCACGACTCTGCGCGCTCAGGACCTTGCGATTCCAGGACGCAAACAAGAGGGCACACAGACCCACAGTCCCTCTCCCAACGAGCAACGGTGCCCACGCCTGTCCTTGTACGCTGGTCCGTATCCTTGCCTACCTTTGTGCTCACCCGCTGTCGTCAGCCACTACCCCGCATCGGATTGTGGGAGCCTGCGTATGTTGGGAGCCGCCTCGGGCGGACATGTCTTGGGATCACTTTCATCGCACGTCTTCTCTCTTCTTCAGCACGGCTTCTCTTCCTTATTTTCTCTCCGACTCTGTTCGCTTCATCACTCTTCCTCTCCTTCTCGACTCTCTAATAACTCGGGACACTTCTTGGTGCCCATCTTCTTCTTTCTCGACACCACCCACTAGGCCACCCTATCTAGTGACCCACATTCTCTACCCGACAACACACTCTCTTGACTCTTGATTCCACCGCGCCATGCTCGACATGGCCTCTCTGACCGCCTTCGCGGCGCTCCTCTCCGTCGTCTCGGCCCAGTCCTCCAGTGCTGGCTTCTCCGTCCCGTGAGTGCTACCTCTCACAGCACCGCAAAGTGGGCGACCGTGCGGCACCCGCACGATCCAGTCAGACCTCCGCAGGTAGCTGCGCTGGATGGTTCTGACTGTGCGTTGTGCCCAGTAAGAGTGGCGCGCCGATAGCAACCGCGCGCCACACGCGCAGTCCAAAATTAGCAGACCACCAGCGCCAAGCCGCGCCACAGTCAAAGCCTCAGGCACCGCGCAGACGTCCTTGCCGCCCGTGCTTGCCTTTGCACAGACAGCCGCAATTGCGCCCCGATCCGGCTCGTCGGTATGGCACGGCGCCGAACCGCAGGCACCGGCCAATCCACTGTGAGGAAACGCATACTCACTCCGCAGTCCCATCTCCGCCATTACCTCGGGTGCCCCTGCGCAGGCGACTCCCTCTCTCACCACCACCTTTGCGGCGGGCGCCAAGCCCACCGGCGCGCTCGCGGACGCTCCTGCGATCCCCACCTTTGTCGACAAGGGCCAGTACCCTGCGCTCGATGAGATTCCTCCCCTCAACTCGTCCGAGGTCCAGCGCTGGATCTCGCAGATTGACTGGAGCCTTGTCCCCAACTACACCGCCACCACTGGCGAGTGCTCGTCCTCTCCGGAGGCCGAGGCTCAGACCGAGCGCTGCTGGTGGACTTGCGGTGGCTGCACCCGCGAGACCGACATCACCGAGTGCCCCGACAAGCTCACATGGGGTCTCTCGTTTGACGACGGACCGTCCCCGTACACCCCCGCGCTTCTCAACTACCTCAACGAGGCCAACCTTACCACTACCTGGTTCGTCGTCGGCTCGCGCGTCATCTCGCGCCCCGAGATGGTCGTCGCAGAGTACATGACCGGCCACCAGCTCTCGATCCACACCTGGTCGCACCCTGCTCTTACCTCGCTTTCCAACCACGAGATTGTTGCCGAGCTCGGATGGACCGCCAAGGCCATCCGTGACGTTGTTGGCGTCACCCCCAACACCTTCCGCCCTCCTTATGGCGACATTGACGACCGTGTCCGTGCTATTGCCGCCCAGATGGGTCTCACTCCCATCATGTGGACTTCATACGAGGGCACCACCTTTGACACCACCGACTGGAACATTCCCGGCGGCAAGGCCACCGGCGCGACTGCCCTCGAGCGCTTTGAGACTATTCTTGAGGACTACGCCCCCAAGATCGACACTGGTTTCATCGTCCTCGAGCACGACCTCTACCAGTCGACTGTCGACCTTGCTGTTGGCTACTTCCTCCCCCTCGCGCTCAAGTCGGGCTCGTACATGCTCAAGTCCGTCATCGACTGCCTCCACCTCCCGCTGTCCGAGGCCTACATGGAGACCTCGAACAACGTCACTACCACTCTTATCACCGCCGCCCCCTCCGGCACCTTCTACCAGGCCAAGGTCGGCCCGCAGGCCACCAACCTCGTCACTTCTGCCAGCCCCGCTGCGACCGGTTCTGCCGGCGCTTCTGGCTCCGTCAGCGGCACCTCCGCCACCGATGCCAAGTTTGCCGCTGCCTCGCACTCGGTCAACTCGTCCGCCGCCCGCCTCGGTACCTCGGCTGCCCTGGTTCTCAGCGCTCTCGTCGCTGCCCTTTCCCTCTAGTTTCCAAGTTCCAGAGCATCACCCCCACCCCCCACCCCACCCACTATCGCTCCCAAGAGACTACATGCTCCAATGACATTGGATATCATGACATTGGGGCAAACCACAACGGACGCTGCCTCTCCTTACTACGACCTATACATTTTGATGCTATGGACATTATTGCATGCTGCTGGGGGAGTTTGGTAGTGGTAGTAGACGGACTCGTGTGGCAGTCGGAAGGCACGCGACAAGCACCACGGGATGCCACACGCCATCGTCATATATTGGGGGGCGATAATACAATGTTGGGACTGAGATCGCCGTCTGCCTGGCGGGTCCCGGTCTTCCGTGCCGAACCGGACAGAGCAAA
>PQXP01000551.1:0-14319 GCA_002973495.1 Apiotrichum akiyoshidainum
AAGGTAGAGGATCCGGCGGGCCCGGACTGCAAGGCCACACGTGGGGAGGCTGGGGCCGCGGGGGCCGTTCGGTCATGCTGCTGTGAATAGTGGTGTAAAAGAGGAGGAGTGGATAAATAACATTACAAACCATTAGAAACGAGGGATTAAGCCGGGTATCCGGTTCTAGTGCTCTGGATTTGATTCCTCCGGCGAATCCGGATGGGACGTAGCCGGGGAGCAGTGACTGTCAGCGTCGTGGGAGGGAGGTGGGTCCAGGCAGCCAGGTGCAGCCGCCAGGTGCAGCAGGGGGCGGGTATCACGTCTGCATCGCAGCCCTCTGACGCGCGGGCTCGAGATGGCCGAGAAGAGTAAAGAGCATGCAGCAGACAGACAGAGTGGTGGAGCACGGTGGCTGGGCTGCCCGCGTTTACCGTGTGACCCCGTTTACCGGATACGCGGGCCCACGTCTTTTCACTGCCGGCTCGTCATCGCCGCATACCGTGTAACCATGCAGAATGCTCATAACATGACAACCCCCTCGCCGCTTCTTTCTTCTTTCTCTTCTCTCTCATTCCATCCACTCTTCTCCAAGCTCTGTCTCTCGCTCTCTCTCTCTATCTCTATCTCCCCCATCTCCGTGTACTGTCCGCCCCACGGTTCCCCGCTGTATATTCCTTGTGCAGCACTAGATTCAGCCTCCTCACGACCCCGCCAGCCTCCAGCACATTTCACCAATCTCTAACATGGCCGCGCCCGCTCTCGACTTCAAGGACCTCGTCGTCCTGATCACCGGCGGTGGTGGAGGTATCGGAAAGGGGTTAGTCTGAGAAGAACAGCCCGGGCCCGTTGCCGAGAGGCAGAGATCGCGGCCGGAGCTTGTTTGGTGGTCTTCGACGTTAAGCTGACACTGTTAATTCACTGCAATCGCCACGTCTGTCACACTCCTTGCACCGCCGTTCCCACGACGCTCCCCGACGTTATATCCCTCTGAAACATCAACACGTTCCCGCCCAACAGCTACGCCCACTTCTTCGGTGCCCGTGGTGCCAAGGTCGTCATCAACGATGTCTCGGAGAAGACTGCCCAGGAGGCCGTTGACGAGATCCGCGCCGGTGAGTTGCTACTGATCAAATCCAGTTCGCAGCAAGCTGACATCCCCAGCTGGTGGACAGGCCGTCGCCGCTGTCGGCTCCGTCACCGACGGTGAGCTCGTTGTCGCCCAGGCCGTCAAGGCCTTCGGTACCGTCCACGTTCTCATCAACAACGCCGGTATCCTCCGTGAGTCTCATCGCAGCGAGTACCACCCAGAATCAGCTAACCCCCAGGCGACTCGTCGTTCAAGAAGATGACCGACGCCAAGTTTGACCAGATCGTTGCCGTCCACCTCAAGGGTGCCTACTCGATGACCAAGGCCTGCTGGCCCCTCTTCCGCCAGCAGAAGTGGGGTCGTGTTATCAACACCGCCTCGCCCGCCGGTATCTACGGCAACGGTGGCCAGACCAACTACTCGGCCGCCAAGATGGGTCTCGTCGTCTTCTCCAAGACCCTCACCGCCGAGGGCACAAAGTACAACATCAAGTCGAACACCATCGTTCCCCTTGCTGCTTCCGCCATGACCGCCACTGTCATGCCCGAGGACGTCCTCAAGGCCCTCAACCCCGACTTTATTGCTCCCCTTGTCGGTGTTCTTACCGCCCGCAACGGCCCTGACGTTGGTG
Source organism: Apiotrichum akiyoshidainum (assembly GCA_002973495.1). Lineage (NCBI taxonomy): Eukaryota > Fungi > Basidiomycota > Tremellomycetes > Trichosporonales > Trichosporonaceae > Apiotrichum > Apiotrichum akiyoshidainum. The sequence continues at coordinate 1,701 of PQXP01000551.1, forward strand.
GCCGCATCTTTGAGATGGGTGCCGGCTTCTACTCCGAGGTCCGCTGGGAGCGTTCGCGCGGATGGGTCTACAAGACCGACGACACTTCGTTCACCCCCTCGGCTGTTGGCGCTCACTGGAAGGACGTCATGGACTTCACCGACGCCAAGCAGGTCAACCCCGGAAATGACATGGTCCCCGTCATTGAGGCCCAGAAGAAGCTCGGCCCCAACGAGCAGGGCGCCCCCGTCGACTTCAAGGGCCAGACTGTTGTCATCACCGGCTCTGGCAACGGTCTCGGCCGCGCCTACGCCCACATGTACGCCAAGCTCGGCGCCAACGTTGTCATCAACGACGTCGTCCAGGCCAACGCCGACCAGGTCGTCGCCGAGTGCAAGAAGCTCGGCGGTGACGCCGTCGCTGCCGTCTGCTCGGCCGAGGATGGTGACAAGATCATCCAGACTGCCGTCCAGAAGTTTGGCACCGTCCACGTCCTTGTCTGCAACGCCGGTATCCTCCGCGACAAGGCCTTTGTCAACATGACCGAGCAGATGTGGGACCAGGTCATGGCTGTCCACCTTCGCGGCACCTACAAGTGCTGCAAGGCCGCCTGGCCTTACATGCAGGAGCAGAAGTTTGGCCGTATCGTTGTCACCTCGTCGCCCAACGGTATCTACGGTGCCCACGGCCAGGCCAACTACGGCACCGCCAAGGCCGCCATCATCGGCTTTGGCAAGTCGCTCGCCATTGAGGGCAAGAAGAACAATGTTCTCGTCAACATTATCGCCCCCCGTGCTGGCACTGCCATGACCGAGACCGTCTGGCCCAAGGAGATGGTCAAGACCTTCAAGGCCGACTACCTCGCCCCCGTCGTTGGTTACCTCACCTCCAAGGACCTCAAGGTTACCGGCACCTTTTACGAGTCGTTTGGCGGTTTCGTTGCCCAGATGCGCTGGGAGCGCACTGCCGGTGCCACCTTCCCCAACAACCGCATCCCTACTCCCGAGCAGGTTGCCGCCAAGTGGGCCCAGATTACCAAGTTTGACGAGAACTCGACCCACCCCACTTCCACCCAGGAGTCGTTCATGCAGATCATGGAGAACTTTGGCAACATTGCCGAGGGCACCAACCCCGAGGACTTTGTCGACGCCGAGGACAACGCCGCCATCAAGAAGGCCAAGCTCAGCCCTCCCGCCCCGGCCGACTACACCTTCACCTCGCGCGACGTTATCCTCTACAACCTCGGCGTCGGTGGCCACGTCTCCAACCTCGACTACACTTACGAGAACGCTGACAACTTTGGTGCCGTCCCCACCTTTGGTGTCATTCCCCAGTTCACCACCTCGAGCTCGGTTGACATGAGCGAGATTGTCCCCAACTTCAACCCCGCCAAGCTCCTCCACGGCGAGCAGTACCTCAAGATCCACGCCCCCATCCCCACCGAGGGCACTCTTGTCAACCAGGCCTACCTCCGCGAGGTCCTCGACAAGGGCAAGGCCGCTGCCGTCACCACCGTCACCGAGACCCGCGACAAGGCGACCGGCAAGCTCATCTTTGAGAACCACTCGACCGTCTTCATCCGCGGCTCGGGCGGCTTTGGCGGCAAGAAGTCTGGTGCTGACCGCGGCGCCGCCACCGCCGTCAACGCTCCCCCCAAGCGCGCCCCCGACGCCGTCGTCGAGGAGAAGACCTCCAAGGACCAGGCCGCCCTCTACCGCCTCTCGGGTGACTACAACCCCCTCCACATCGACCCCCAGTTCGCCGCCATCGGTGGCTTCAAGGAGCCCATCCTCCACGGCCTCTGCTCGATGGGCTTCTCGGGCCGCCACGTCCTCGAGACCTACGGCCCCTACTCGGACATCAAGGTCCGCTTCGCCGGCACCGTCAACCCCGGAGAGACCCTCGTCACCGAGATGTGGAAGGAGGGCGACAAGGTCATCTTCCAGACCAAGGTCAAGGAGCGCAACGCCCCCGCCCTCTCGTCGGCCGCCGTCACCCTCCTCCCCGCCAAGCCCCTCAAGAGCAAGCTCTAAGTGGAGAGGTGGTACGGACAGAACAAAACCAATAAAGCGTTCGTTTGTACGTTCGCTGTTAGCAGCATTGTAGAAATGATGTATCAGGAGTGCGATTATCGAGATGCTGCGTGCGAGCGAGGAAGCGTGTAGTCGGATTGCACCGAGTCGTCAGTCGTCCCAAGCTCTCGAGCCCGGCGGCGGCAGCCTCAGCTGCCACAACTAGTTGCAATGATCACGCTGTATCCATAGCCACGAAACCATGCCTCGTATCGTACATCTATCTAGCTGGGCCTCCACATGCCGCGTCCTCCTCCTCCTCCTCCGTTCATGTGGCGCGTGGGGTCGTCGCCGTCGCCGTCAGCTTCCCGCTTGCCGTCCTTGCCGTCCTTGCCGTCCTTGCCCTCGCCCTTCTCCTTGTTCTGGCGGTTCCGGTTGCGGATGGGCGTGATGAGGGCCTCGCGCTGCCACTTCTGCACGTCGGTGCCCTCGGCGCGCGTGCCAATGTCCTGGTCGGCGACCTTTTCCGGGTTCCACAGGCCCTGCGCGCCCGGGTCCATGTCGCGGCCAAAGTTGGCGAGCAGCGGGTGCGCCTCCGTGTTGAGCACATAGTCGTCGAGCGACATGAGATTCGGGTCCGACTGCAGCAGGTAGTGGTACTTGAACGTCTCGGCAAAGATGAAGCTTTCCATGTTGTCGCCGTACCGGATCGACCCGGGCTCGGCGGTCACGTCGGAGATGGACGAGATGCCGTGGTCGACGCGCGAGTGGTTCATCCACGAGCCAAACATGCGCCAGCCCTTGTCCTGCCAGCCGCGGTCGCCCGTCAGGCGGTACATGTAAAAGACCGACTCGATCGTCTCGGGGCGGTTGATGTAGTAGCCCGTCACGCGGCTCGCGCCGGGCGGCGAGCCCTGGATGTACTTGTAGTACTCGGCAGGCTTGCCGGGTAGGCGGCCAGAGTCGTTCCTGACGGGCGTGTGGTCGTCGCTCCAGAGAATCTCGCCCTTGTTCGACTTGTACATTGCCATGCGGTCAAACTTGGACTCGTCCCATGGCTGCTCAATGGGCGGGTGCAGACGGCCGCCCGTGATCGTCTTGTTAATGTATGCTGTCTCGTCGCCGGGGTCGTAGAACTGGACGACCTCGGGCTGGATGCCGAGGGGCGTCGCGGCACTCAGCCAGTAGCATGTGGTGGTGAACCTGCTCGCGTCCTTCATGTCGTCGGGCCGGTCGAGGAGCTTGGCGCCGAGCCCGAGCATGGCGCCGGCAAAGCAGGCCAGGTGCTCCGTCTCGGTCTTGAGAACATTGTTCTCGTACTTGCCAATGGTGAAGAGGTCGCGGTTCGGAATGATGGAAATGTCCTTGAAGAGCAGCTTGCGCGCCGCGTCCATGCTCTCGGCGTACAGGCGGCTGTATTGCTTGGCAATCTCGCCGCCACCGAGCAGCTTGTACTGCTTGATCAGGTACTCGTAGTACGAGTCGGTCATGGCGCCCATGGAGAAGGAGCCGGTGATTGGTGTCTCGGCGTCGGGCGAGAAGCTCATGGGAAGGAGGGGCTTGAACTTTGAGCGCGGCGCGGCCTTCTTGTCGAGAAAGTCTGTGGCGCGCTGTGCGAGGTCAAACCACTGCCTGTCGCCGGTAGCCTGCGAGAGACGCGTGAGCTCGAGCGTCATGCTGCCGACCTCGGCGACCGACACGCCCGAGAGTGTGTACTGTCCAGCCTCGGCTCCGGGGTCGATACGGCTGCCCTGGGGCAATCCCGACCGGGTGTTGAACGCGCGGCCAAGAATCGCAGCAATGTCCTTGGCGCGGTCGAGCATGAGCTGGTCGCCGCTCAGGTCGTATGCGCCGAGGAGGCCACCAAGGTACCGGATACCGCTCTCGAACACGGCGAGGCCCGTTGTGGCCGAGCGGGGAATCGTCCATCCGCCCTCGCTCTCCGGGGCCTTGTAGCCCTGCGAAAAGTCCTTTCCGGCAATCCAGTTAAAGTTGAGCTTGTTGACGTGCGGCCTGCAGAGGTTGTACTCGTCCTCGAGGCCCATGAGCAGGAGGGTGTCGAGCGTGTCGATGATGGATGCACCCCAGCTAGGCTGTCAGCACTGCACACGGCCCACTACTCACCCAGCAAACGGATCCGAGGGGATTCCCGAGTGGGGCTTGACCTCGTCGTGACCTGGGCAGCGTCAGTCACTGGTGAGTCGGATCGCTCGGGCATCGCACTCACCCCACGCCTTGTCCTTGTACTTTTGCCAAGCGTACACAAAGCCGCGCTTGACCGCCTCCTGGCGCTCGAGGCGCAGAATCTTCTGGTCCTTGCTCTCCCAGTCGCGGTCGCGCGCCTTGAAGGTGGGCCACTGGACGGCCTTGACGCCGGGCGTCGCCGCGTCCCAGTCTTCCGGCGCCTTCCAGTTGACGTTGAACGAGTCGGGCTGGAGCTCCGTCTTCTTCCACGGCTTGTCCGTGTCGAGCGGCTCGGACGTAATCTCGCGCATGCGGCTCGCCGGGAACGGCTTCTCTGTGGGCGGCTTTAGGAAAGTGTCGAGGTCGACGTCGGGGAACAGGTCGTCCGGGTCGATAAAGTCGCGGCTGCCGGGGTGGAGGGGCGGGACCTTGCGACCGACGTTTGTCAGGTAGTGGTCGCCGTTCGAGTCGATGAGGTAGTAGCGGGGGTCGTCGGGGCGGGGCGGGCGTTTCGGCGGCGCGGGCACGTTGGCGGCCGGCTTGCCCTCGATGGGCGGCGGGAGGTCGTCCCAGATGTTGTCCACCGGCAGCCGGTCGTCAATCTCAAAGAACGGAACAACGCTGCCGGGCGCAGGCGGGTTGTAGTTTACTACGCTGCCGCTGAATCCGCCGAGATAGAAGACGACTCCGGCGAGCGCCAGCGTGGCCAGGATGACGCGCGAGCGGCGTGTGACTGCCCGGCGCATCGTGCGCACGCCGGCCAGTCCTCCGCTTTCGACGTCGTAGCCCATGTCGTTGAAGAGCTCCTTGTCGGCAGAGAGGGGGAACGGAGGCGGAGAGCGTGAACGGCCTTTTGCTCGTGGACGGCTGAAGAGCGACATGGTGATGGAGAGTAGTCGTGTGGTGCGCTAGGGATCGATCGCTGCTGCACGATAGCTCACGGGCTCGGCGGATCGCAGCGGCGGCGTGGCGTGGCGTCAACTGAAGAAGTGGGTCGCCTGCGCAGTCTGCAGTGCAGTCTTGCTGCCCAAGTGCCAGCCAGTGTCACTGACCCTGATCCGGGGCCAGTGTCAGCTGCTAAGCCAGGGTGGGGGGTCTGTCGCTTAAGACCCTGTACGCGGTGGACCGACGTTATCGGCTGCTTGGCAGAGGGGGGGATAGCACACTGGGAGAGAGAAGAAGATGGAGGAGAGCTTGAGCGGGACGACAAAGTAAAACCACAAAGAGCAAAGCCACGTCGAGACGAGATTGAGGCATTGGATGGCAACGGGCTTTACAGGTGGTGGGATCCGCCGAGCGGGGTGGACGTGGCCAAGTCCTCGTTACAACCCGCTTTTTTTTTTTTAAGCACATGCCATGTGGCTGCTTTACCGACATGTCAAACTATGCAACCCAGGCAGGACTCCAAGCAGCTGCGGATTAATGTTTCACTCTCGATCGTCCACGGCACATCCGCGCGGCCTGCTGCCTAGCAATAGCCATGCATATGTCACACAGGTCATGATGTCGTCGCGGGGGCCGCGCTGGGCGCGGCGCTCCCTCCTATAATGCTACTACTTGTACACATCCTCTATCTAGCAACTAGCCCGAGCCGCTCGCGCCGACCTGCTTGCGCCAGTTGTCAATGTTGCTGCCGGGGTCAGGGGCCTCCACGGGCGGGTAGCCTCCCATGTTGGGCGGCGGGCCGGGCATCATCATCGACATGTGGCCTGGCATGCCCATGCCTCCCATCGGCATGCCGCCCAAGCCACCCATTGGCATGCCCGCCATGCCATAGCCGGACATGTACGGCGATGCGTACGGGTTCGTGTTCATCACCATTGTCTGGGCGCGCTGCGAGGCCTGCTTCTGTGCGGCGCCCGAGTGCTTCCACGCGAGCGGCAGGTCGTCCTCAATCTCCTCGACAGTCTGGTCCTTCTTCTTGTCGTCCTTGGCCTTCTGCCGGCGCATGAACAGCGGCACATCGTCGTCGTCGTCGTCCGCGGGCGACTTGGTGTCCTTCCCGTCGCCGGGCACGATACCTGCCAACGTGTTCTCGAGGTCGAGGCCAAAGGAAGAGCTCTCGGGGAGGAACGAGTCGGTCTTGTTGAGCTTTGTTACGGCGCGGATCGTACTGGTGGTGGTGGGTTCAGAGTCGGCAACCTTCTGAGCAACAGTCTTCTTCTCGCCATCGCCGCCCTTCTTGAAACGGGACAGCGGCGCCTCCTCATCGCTGTCGTACGCCTGCGCCTTGACACGCGACAGGGGCACATCCTCGTCGGAAGAGTCGTCGTCGTCCGACCTGTCCAGGACAGGGAGCTGCGGCGGAGGCGGGACACGGATCGAGGCGGGAGAGACCGGTCCCTTCTTGTTGCGCGTCGTCACGGGCGAGAGGGCGCGCACGCTGCCGGCCATTGAACCCACGTTGATAGTGCTCAACGGAACGTCGTCGTCCGAGTCGCTTCCATCGCTGCTGTTGAACCAGTTCTCAACGCCGAGGCCAGGAGAATCAGGGTCGTCTTTGTTGATGAGCATCGTCGGGGGACGCGGCTCGCCGTCAGCGGTGGGCGGCAGCATCGAGTTGCGGTCGCCGAGAGTCATCATCGACTTGCGGTTGTCGCCAAACATGGTTATGCGCTTCTCGCCCGGGCCGGCAGTCAGGTCCGGTATACCCATGCTCATGCGGTTCGGGTTCGGCAGGTCGAACTGGGGTGCCAGTCCGCTCTCCACCATCATGCTCTTAGACTTGAGGAAACGAGTGCGGCGGCGGTCGGCCTTTTCAATCTTCTCACGCTCGAAAGCGAGGCGCTCCATCTCGGCCGCATTCGTCGCGTTCTTCTCGGCCTCCTGGATCGCCTTGAGCTTGGCCATCTCGCGCTCCCACACCGTGTCGACACCAAAGACGGACCGCGACTTGGCAAGGCGGTCCTTCTTAGGCCCCTCTTCCTCGTCCTCGTCACCGTCAGGGACGACGATAGTAGGCATTCCCACGGTCGTGAGAGGGCGGGCGCCCATCTCTGCCTTGGGAGGCGACAGTCCACCGTTCTTGGCAGCCTCGGGCTCCAGGTTGCGGGCCATCATAGACGGGCGGTTGTCGCCGTAGAACACACGCTGCTTGCTGCGCATGTGCAGCTTCCTCGCCTCGAGTTGGTCGATAAGAGAGGTTCCCTGCAGGTCAGAGAGTGATGGTGCAGATAAAACTCACGTAAAGCTTTCCGGGTTCGCGCTCGGCGGCCTGCTCCTCCTCGGTCATCGGCAGACCGTACATTTCGCCTTCATCGGCCTGGCCACGGAAGTACTCCTCCTCTTCACGACGGCCACCGACCATGAGACTCGAGCGGAAGGTACGCTGCGCGAGCGATAACGGCACACCGACACCCATGTTGAGGATGGACGCACGCGCATCGGCCGGGAGAGGCTTCTCGCCAAGCATGAATCCCTCGGGGATGTGCACCGATCCAGTCGGGCGTTCCGTACCAGCAAGGACAGCAGGCATGATGAGCGTCTTGGGGCGGAGCAGCTCCTGGCGGGCGATCCTGAGCGCCTGGCCACCATACTTTGGCGGGCGAAGGGGGCGGCCGTACTCGCCCGCCGACGGAATGTCCTCAAACGTCTGGCGCTGGGGCGAGTACTCGGACTCTGGTTCATCGGTGGGGTAGAACGAGTCGGACAGGGACTTGCGCCGCTCCGAGGGAGACATGACGCTCATGTTTTCAGTGCGTGTATCCAGGTCGAGGCTACGGCGCGCAGCAGGAGACGAGGCCATGGTCTTGGGATCGAAGCGCGAGGCAAACTCGGTCGACGCGGGGATCTCGAAGGGGTTGCGCAGGAGCTCCTCCTCAAAGTTGCTGTCCAGGATAGGGGCAGGGCCGATAATCGACATGCGGTTACCAGCGCTCATGACGCTGGCGGGGCGGCTGCCGCTCTGGGGACGGCCAGAGGGGCGGACGGGAGAGTCGTCGGGCAGCGGTATCATGACGGGGTTGGGACGGGCACCCTCGCGGCCGTCATCAAGAGTGAGCGCCGCAATAGACGACATGCGCTGGTGGCCGCCACGGGGAGACGAGGTGATATCGGCGTCTCCCTCTGGCTGCTCGTTCATGATCTGCTGGTGCGAGGGGGCCATCTCGAGCTTCTCTAGGTGAATGCTGTTTGCGCTCTTGTCGAGCACCACGCCAGTCTCACTGCGGTTCGACATGCTGGTGACCCTAGCGTGGGAGTTTGCAACCTTGTGACGAACATCCGGCAGCGACCCAAGGTCGACGCCAGCCTCCTGAGGAACGAGACTGTCGGGCATCCAGCGCGAGTTGCGGTCCAAGTCGCCAGACATTGTGCGCCGCCTCTGCTGCCGCGGGGGCGACGGCTGGCGAGGGGGAGCGCCCACTATGGGGTACGGGCCCGACATTTCGAACATGGAAGGAGCAGCCTTGGCGCCGGGGGCATACAGGTTGGCATGCGCCTCGTACAACTGGGGAACGCCGCCCTGGTATCCCTGCGAGCGGAGAGGGCTGCTGGGAGAGGACAGGCCGTGAGGTCTGGGAGGTGAAGACGGCCCAGGAGGTCCAGAGGGCCCAGGAGGACCCGAAAGCCGTGGGCCAGGAGGACCGCGGCCGGGCTGTCCTGCTGGGAGAAGACGACCGTCTGGTCCGCGCGACGGGATCTGAGGGGGGCGACTGTAGACGGCGCGAAACATTGCGCTCTTCTTGTGGTCGACATTGTCGCCCCAGCGGTCCTCGGGGTCATTGTCGTACTCTGTGCATGTCAGCATGTATACGACGGCGTGTGTACGTGTCCATCAGGAATACAGCCGATGGCTGGAGGATGCGGTCGCAGTGCTCCGTTGGGCCGCACGGCTGCAGAAACTCACCAAGAAGCGCCGCCGCGAGGGCTAGACGCGAGAACTGAGGCTGGTCCGCCATCGTGTCAGAGGGAGTGCAGCGCTGCGCCAACCGGGGAGAGACTGCGCTGGCGATGGAGATGGAGCGGGGTGGGTGGATCAGGTGTCAGGCGATGGCCGCGGCACGGTGTTGGGTGGTGCTGGTGTATTAGTCGTCGGAGCGGCCGTGGACGTGGACGCGGGGCGAGTCGGAGTATACTAGATTTAAGAGAGTAAGGATGAAGAGTGAGAATGAGAATGAGAATGATTGTCGACGACGACGACGTGCCCGGTCGATGATGAGGACGCCAAACGATGGATGGCCAGGTCCCGAGACTTGCTGGCTGGGCTGGACGGGAATGAGCCGGGGGCTGACAAGCACGAGCCAGAGCCAGAACGTGGGACAGATGGCGCCGCCGCCTGAAACACCCACCCAGGCCCTGCACACCCAAGAGAAGCAAGAGAAAAAAAGTCTGGCCGCTGTACTGGCTCCCTCGTTCATCTTCTCATGCAGATGCATATACACCACTTGTCGATGTTCTCTTGACCGTACCAGAGACTGTTCGTGTAAAGAGAAAAAGTCGCGCTCGAGCGAGAGTGTGGTCTGGTTGAAAACGGGTATTGCCGTAAACAGACCAACCAACCATCCACGCGTCCGAAACGGTGCAGGCTGGCGGCTGGACTGGTCCGATTGTGGTCATCGCCTCCAGGACTTGAACTTTGGCACTCGGCACCGCACATCCTGAGGCGGGCATCGACCACCAACCACCGGTGACCCAACCAAGCCATGCAAGCAAGCCAGTCTGAATGATACTCCAACGGCCATGGCAAGTCCGCATCAGACACCGCATACTTATTCTTCCGCGCAAGAGATTCATAGATCATAGATTAGAGGCGGCAAGGTTGGGTCTGGTGGCTGGAAACACCAGATTCAAGATATGAGAGGAACGACCGACAGCAGGCCGTCGATGGCCAGCAACGAGGGAGTGGGGGGTATGTACAAATGTATATAGATATAGATGGGGTGCAAAGATAGCAAAAGGTAAACGAATGACGGTAGACGATAGGCAACGATAGTGTGGGTGGGGGAGGGGAGGCGAGACAATTAAGGAAGATGGAAGAAAGACCAGATAGAAAGAGACCCATAGAATGAATGCCGAAAGAGACCATGTCCAGATACTGTTCAGAGTGGTAACGCGTTCTTATATCATAGCCAGGAGGGGAATGAACACGCCGGCGAGCGCCGCGAGCGCCGTCGCGGCCCACAAATACCGAGGAGCGCCGCCTGCCGCGCCGTTGCCCGTCTGGAGCTGGCCCGTGGGGGCCCCCGGGATGATGGTGATCGCCACAGGACTCCTAAGAGTTGTGGTAAACGAGGTCATGCTGCCGTCTGTTCCGGTTGTTGACCTAGGCTCAACGACGGTGATGTTTGAGGTCGTGCCAGTCGGCGCGGCCAGTCCCACAGACGTCTTCGTGATAGTGACCACTGGTGTGCCAGTGGCGTCCATCCAGGCAGTGACTGTGGCAGTAGTGAGCAGAGTCCTCATCTGTCTCGAACTGGAGCTCGAGGACGCGAGATTCTGCTGGATAGGAGTGAGGGCCGACGACGCGGTCGTGCACACCCTCGGGACGCCATTATAGGTGCACAAGGACATCGAGGACGTTGTGAGAGTCGACAGCTGCTTGGTGGAGATTGTTGAGATCAAGAGCATGTCCGAAGTGGGCGAGGGCAACGGAGTCTGGCTGGTTGCGGAAGTGCCCGGAGTGGATGATACCAACAACGGACCCTGCGTTGAAGTTGACGCCGCTGACGCTGTATTGCTCGCGCCAGACGGAGCGGACGGACCAGACGTACCGGGAGCGCTTGCACCAGAGGAGGCGCCCGACGCAGCGGACGCACCAGACGTAGCGGAAGCGCTTGCACCAGAGGATACGCCAGGGGCAGACGGCGCGGCAGAGGCAGACTGTGCTTCAGAGGCAGATTGTCCGCCCGACGTCGCAGAGGCGGCAGCAGAGGACCCAGGCGTCGCAGCCGACCCAGAGGGTACGGTGGACCCAGAGGGTGCGGGGGACCCAGAAGGTGCGGTGGACCCAGAGGGTGCGGGCGACCCAGAAGGTGCGGTGGACCCAGAGGGTGCGGGGGACCCAGAAGGTACGGAGGACCCAGAAGGTACGGGGGACCCAGAAGGTACGGAGGACCCAGAAGGTGCGGGGGACCCGGAGGGTGCGTCAGAAGGAGCAGTGGACGGTCCGAGCGAGGTGGAGACGGATGCTGATGTCTGCGACGAGTTCGGGATACTGCCCGTGCCCGAGGTAGTGGAAGTAGAGGCCTGGGTGCTGGTGTCGGAGGGGGGCGGGTTGCTTGTGTTCGGACCAGAAGGGGTGAGGCTGCTGGAGACGACAGGTGGTGTGCCAGAGGGAGCGGAAGGAGAGAGTGGGGTGCTGGTGCCAGAAGGGGGCAGGTCGCTCGTGCTCGAACCAGCAATGGGGGGGGTGAGGCTGCTAGCGCCGACAGACGGTGGCGCGCTGGGAGTGGCAGCGCTGTTGGAGCTGACGGACGGCGGCTCGACAGACGGCTGTGCGCTCGGAGTAAGAGTGCCGCTGGAGGGGGCGACAGACGGCGGCACGGTTGACATAGCGGGAGGTGCGTTGCTCGAGATGGAAGCAGGCGGCGCCGGGCTCACAGACGCTGCCACGCTCGACGCGGAAAGTGGCGCGTCGCTTGGGGTGGAAGCAGGCGGCTGCGAGCTCGGGGGAGTAGGAGGCGCGTTGCTCGAGGTGGAAGCAGGCGGCGCCGGGCTCACTGGTGGTGTCACGCTCGATGCAGAAAGAGGCGCGTCGCTCGGGGTGGAAGCAGGCGGCTGCGAGCTCGGGGGAGGAGGCGCGTTGCTAGCGAGTGGCTGCGAGCTCGTGGGAGGAGGTGCGTCGCTAGCGGGTGGCTGCAAGCTCGTGGGAGGAGGCGCGTTGCTAGCGGGTGGCTGCGAGCTCGTGGGAGGAGGCGCGTTGCTAGCGGGTGGATCCGAGCTGAGAGTAGGGGGCTCGCTGCTCGGAGCAGGAGGTGGCTCCGAGCTCCGATCAGGTGCTTCGCTCGTCGGCGCAGCAGGCGGCTCCGAGCTCCGAGCAGGTGCTTCGCTCGTCGGCGCAGCAGGCGGCTCCGAGCTCCGAGCAGGTGCTTCGCTCGTCGGCGCAGCAGGTGGCTCCGAGCTTGGGGCAGGAGGTGCGTTGTTCGAGGGGGCAGCAGGTGCCTCCGAGCTGGGAGCAGGATCGGCAGCGTCTTTGGGCAACTGCGAAGTCTGGTCCGAGGAGGAAGGAGAGTTACTACCTCCGTTTTGTGACGGAGTAGCGTCACCAGCGCGTGCTGAGTCGGAGTTGGAGGATGGCGATGCTGCGGCCTCCTCGGCTGCAGCCTCGTCCGCGGAGAGGGGAAAGATGCGGAGTGCTGAAGCTGGCTCTTCGGACGACTTTGTGTCGTTAGCACCTGGCTGGCCAAATGCAGGGGGGTTGGGTGAATAACTCACGTCAGGTGTCGTTTCTCCGATCACAGGAGTGTCAGGACTGGATCGTCGCAATCGTACCACTCATCCACCAT
>PQXP01000634.1:0-10504 GCA_002973495.1 Apiotrichum akiyoshidainum
TTGTTGTCCTCACAGCTTCCCTGGCTCATGTCCGACAGCTCGCGCTTGTTGTTGTCGGAGTTGGACGATTGGCTGTCTTGTTTCGGGGGGTGCGGCAGCCTCTTGTACTCGGCGACCATTCCACGGAAGTGGGGCCCAGCGGGATCCGTCACGACGAGGTCGAGGAGCGCCGCCACATTTTCGAGGCGGTCATGGAGCTGCTTCTCGCGCTTGGGATTCTTTGCGTCCGAAGCCAAGAGCTGGCCCTTGATCGTCCGTTCTTCAGAGCACAGGCGGTCGTAGTCGTTCAGAGTGAGCTGCTCCAGGCGCTTGAGGACCTTCTTCTGCGGACGCCATTCGGAGGCCAGGTGCAGCGGATCATCGCCATTCCAGTCACTCCTCCGCGGCTTCCGGTCGCTGGTCGGCCGCCCCCAGCCACTTGCCTGCCGCTCATTGCGACAGCTGCCGCGATCACTGCTGCCCTGCTGGTGAGCCTCATCCTCTTCATCAGGCTCACCCGTCGGACCGTGGCCGAGATCACGGAGCACGTCGAGCGCGCGCTGGAGGATCTCACGCTGCTCGGCGGTAGTGCCCTCCTCGCGAGCAATAGCGTCGATGGTGCCATAGGGGGAGTTGTTAAGCGCGATACGGGCAGACTTGCGAGTGGGCTGCGTGTCGGGCGTGATACCGTGCGCGAGAGGAATGCCCTTGCGCTCGAGCGCAGCCTTACCGGCGGCGACCCAGTATGCCTTGGCCACGGGGTTGTCGAACCAGTGCTTGTACCCCTCCGCCGACGGGAGCATGCCCAGGGTAACCTTCTGCGACGCATCCTTCTCGAGTCGCTCAATGCCACCGCGGCGAACCCACGCGGGGATGTTGGTCTGGTGTGCGATGGCCTCAAAAATGCCGATGGCGGCGAGGAGGACATTATCCATGTCATCATCTTGCCGCGCAGCGGCTGCTTTGGCGCCCTGGTACTCCTTCTTGTCATAGTCGGGGACGACAATCTGCGACCACGGCTGCTCCGTTGCCTTGTTGGGCGAGTCGTCAACCAGCATCACGCTGCGCTCGTCAAAGCGGCGGAGTTTGTTGATCACGTCCTTGAGGTCCTTTGTCGTCTGCACGTTGCGGTCTGATGTCAGTTGGTGCCGGTCACACACGCACTGTAATCGGTTCCCAGGTCCATCTTGTCGCGTGCCCAGACGTCCAGCAGGCGCTTCTCGTTTCCGGGGAGCTCGGGCTTGGGACCCCAGACACCATCGCACCACGGCCCGAAGGTGCTTTCGACCATTACCTTCACGTTCTGGGGCTGAGCGGACGACCACACGAGAACCTCGTAGGGAGACGCCTCGCCACTGGGCTCCGCAGTCATGAGGTAAGCGAGAAAGTTGTGGAGGTAGGGCCGCGGGTACGAGCGGCGTGGGGCGGTGCTGCTGTTGCGCTCCGTGCGGTATAACATTGCGCCGTTGAGGTCAAGCACGACCAGCTTCGGGGAGGGGGTCTCTGACTGGGTGGGGGTCTGGCTGGAGATCTCGACGTACTCGGCCGGAGGAAGATGCGGCACAAAGTGTTCCTTCTTGCTGCGCACCCCACGCGATGCGGGAGAACCGCGCGATGAGGTACCGTTCCGAGGAGAGTTGCGCGAAGTCCTGTCCTGAGGGCGGGATGGATAGCCCCGCGACACCTCCGTGCCGTAGCTCGTGTTGTTGCTGTTGTTGTACGAGTTGTCAAAGGCGGTGTTGTTGTTCCGCCAGCGTGAGCCGGATCCGGAGCCGCTGTTTGAGTGGTATCCGCGGGTCTGCTGAAAGTCGCGTGGGCCGTATGAATCATTCTGGTAGTATCCGCGGGATTCGTACTGGCGGTCGTTGTAATCGCTGTACGACGGGTAGTCGTCCTGCCTGTTGTACGAGGAGTAGTCGTCCTGCCTGTTGTACGAGGAGTCGTCGTGCTGCCTGCGGTACGAGGGGTTGTGGTTGTAGTCTTGCCGCTGGTCATAATTTTGCTGACGGTAGTCGCGGTCGTCAAAGTCCCGGTGGGGCCGCGAGCTGCGGCGGGAGCGTCCCTGCATAGTGTAGGCGAGTGCTGACGACGCAGGGGGTAGGATAGAGGAGGATGCGCGTTGTGTTGCGCGAAGGAGCATGGGATGAAGATGGAGAGGAAACACAAAAGTGGCTCGAGCCTTGCTTCTGCTGAAATCAACAAGTTCAAGTTGAGTACTTTCAGTGGCGGGGGGACACAACCGTGAGAAAGCACTTTTGGTGTATTAGATGACCCCGGCTAATACACTGATTCCTAATGGCCAATCCAAATGTCCAGAGAATACTCAACACGTGACCCAGTCATGACTAACGTAGTCACGATCCCCGACCACCGAGTGCCCGACTTCAAACCAAAGTTCGGACCAAGACATTGACAACTGCACTCATCACTCAAAATGCTCGTTCGTAGCGCACCCCGCGCAGCCCGCCCCGCGTTCGCGCGCGCGCTCGCCACCGTCCGCGATCAGCCCGCTCAGCCCGGACAGTCTACTGAGAAGCCGTACGTATCCTGCCCCGATAGCTCACTGACGACAGCCCGACAGGTAAACCACCCCCACTCTGACCGTCACTAACCACAGCCGTCGTCATGCTGAACATGGGCGGACCCTCCACCGTGAGTCACCGTCACTTTTCACACTGACATTAGCTTCCCGAGGTGGGCGACTTTCTCTCCCGCCTGTTCCACGACAGCGACCTGATTCCTCTGCCGATGCAGAAGCTTCTGGCGCCGTGGATCGCCAAGCGCCGCACACCCCAGATCGAGGAGCAGTACCGCGAGATTGGTGGTGGCTCCCCGATTCTCAAGTGGACGCGCACGCAGGGTGAGGCCATGTGTCAGCTCCTGGACGAGATGAACCCGGAAAGCGCACCCCACAAGCCCTACGTCGCGTTCCGTTATGCGCAGCCGCTCACCGAGACGGCCCTCGACGAGATGAAGGCGGACGGCGTCAAGCGTGCAGTTGCGTTCACCCAGTACCCCCAGTACTCGTGCAGCACAACTGGTTCGTCGCTCAACGAGCTGATGCGCGTCGCCAAGAAGCAGGGCTGGGGCGCCAACGGCGAGGTCCAGTGGAGTGTCATTGACCGCTGGCCTGCCCACCGTGGCCTCGCCAAGGCATTCGCCGAGAACATTCGCCGCGCCCTTCAGACCTTCCCGGAGGAGCGTCGCAACGATGTTGTTCTCCTCTTCTCCGCCCACTCTCTCCCCCTTGAGATCGTCAAGTGAGTAACTAAACACGTAGTCCTCGCTGACCCCCAGCCGCGGTGACCCTTACACCCCCGAGGTTGCTGCCACCGTGCAGGCCATCATGGAGGAGCTCAACTTCTCCAACCCGTGGCGCCTGACCTGGCAGTCCAAGGTCGGCCCCAAGGCGTGGCAGGGCCCGCAGACCGCCAAGGCGATCGAGGGCCTGGCCAAGATTGGCCAGAAGGACGTCTGCCTCGTCCCCGTTGCCTTCACCTCGGACCACATCGAGACCCTCTTCGAGCTTGACATCGAGGTCAAGGAGGACGCTGACAAGCTCGGCCTCAACTTGACGCGTGCCGAGTCGCTCAACGACTCGCCCATCTTCGCCAAGGCGATCGCCGACCTGGTGTCCCAGCACCTCAAGGACTGTGACGCCGGTGCCGGCCCCGTCAGCAGGCAGCTCATGCTCAGGTGTCCTGGCTGCGTTAGCCCAAAGTGCGCCCGCACAAAGAACTGGCTTGCCCGCGGTGGCCGTGAGGCTGAGAACTTGTAGACAATCGTAGCAGGAGATGCACACACTTCTTGTACTGCTGCATCAGACATCCGAGGTGGAGGTCGGCGGTAGTATTTCCGGACACGTCGTGGTCTTGGCGGGGGTTTGGCTTGGATTTGCGGACGGTGGCGTGTGGCAGTAAGGTGCTGGTGCACCCCAGGGATGAGGTTCCAGTACTCATAGTGTGATGTAATAGGTGCCTGCATTGTGCGCGTATCTGGACGGTGACCGAAGAACATGCTACCTGTGGGCTTTGATACCGAAGATGAATGGTCACCGAGCTGCATACGAGGTCCGAGTCGACGCGCATGAGCCCAGGACCAGTCCATAGACAACGTGACCACTCAATGTTATGTAATGAGTCCCCATTTGCGGGGATCCCCAAGATATGTGCATTCATTTTATCATTGCTGCCCTCCGCCACGGGGCTGGGACAATGAAACAATACGATATGACGGCGGTGCAGCGATTAGCGACCGTTTCCCATTCAGAATACGCCCTCCACGCCATGTCGAATATTCTGTCGCATCCACAGGAACCTCAATACGCCTTCGGGATCGCACATCCGAGAACCATCAGCAACCGAGTGCCAAGTGACTGTCAATTCCGTCGGAACATCGTCGTGGCAGTGAAGTGACTGCCACCGTCGGAACATCTTCGTGGCAGTGCGTCACCGTCGGAACATCTTCGTGGCAGTGCATCGCAATTCCCATCAGCGGCGCACTGAACTCTGGAATTGATTTAGAAGGAAGGAGCTCTGACATGCTTGCGGTCCACAAGTACTGATGCTCGTGAGTATCACTGATCACAAGCAACATACATCCGCTGTTTTGGATTGTTCCACACGCGCGGAATCTGGACGCGCTTCGCACGTGTTGGATGTATTGAGGAAGTCGTTGCCATTCCGCGAGGTAGAGTTTATCGTACTGGGGCTCAGTGCCCCAAGCTGTGCTTTGGTTGTCTCGACAAATGCAGAATGATATAGCTTCTCTCGGATATCCGAGAGTTGTCCAGTGGAAGCCTGGGCTTTGCTTTGTGATTATTGGCACGCAAAACCTTTCATCCGACCTTTGAAAGTTGGTGTATAGGCTTGGCCAGTTGCCTTGGCATGTAGGTGCAAGGTCAGTGGGGTTAGCGAGGAAGAGCAGGAGGAGTGCCCTGGTAATGAAATGATGTTGGACCTCAACCCCAGTTCCACCAATTCCAATTCTTCCAACTCTCGTGTCTGGCACGATTCCTCCTCACTCATCTCACGCCTGACCATGCTCTGGAGGCTCCAAAAAGTTTGCTAGTCACTGAATATGCAGAGTCCTAGGCAGATGGAGCCAGCCGGGATCGAACCGGCGACCGTACGAAGTAGAACTGAACTTCAGTCGTACGCTCTCCCAACTGAGCTATGTCTCCTATATGTTAACCCTGAAAGGGGTGGCGTGGCGCCGCCACCATGCCGAACGCCTGTAATGACTCCATCGTAACACTTTGCAGTCACTAGTTCTCCAGCGGTCGTTTGCTTGATAGAAACCAACGCCTATCCTAACAGGTCTCAGTAGTGCTTCTACCAAAGCAGTGGTTTCTTTTGTTTGCTGATGTCTCATGTTTCGCTCTGCGACTGATCATCATGATCGCGGCGTTTGCATCTCTATTGTCTATCACCCACCATGATGTTCCGAGCTTTAGATCTTCTGCCTTTCACCGCATGCTCCCAGTCAGGTATTTATTCTCTTAGACGTCCCATTCTTCCTCTTGTTCACTCATCTTCATCTTCATCTTCATCTTAATGACAATGGCCACCGTCACCGACACTGAGATTCTGCGTCTGTACGAGGTGGCCGTGGCAGTATGTCGCCTCTGCGTGCTTATAGTCTCTAACCACAGGCCAACATCGAATACGAAGTCGCGGCTGATACCCACCAAGACCTCCTCGCTGCTGGAAAAGATGCCGCGGACGCGGAGAGTGTGAGAGAGTTTGGATGGCGAGACCGGTTTGCTAACGCCCAGGAGGCCGAGGCCAAGTTCGAGACGCTCTACCAGATCTGTCTCCTGTACCAGGACGCCGTCCGCCTCAGCTCCTCATAGAGAGTGATTGCTGACGGGCGTGACTTTGTCCATTGCGTTGTGCCCAAGGCTGCCTCGTCCCATGATGAGTGATGATGCATATTGTTGTAGTGGCGCCACCTCTCGTTTGAACGACCCTTAAAAGGGCAACGGCGACATCTGTTCTCTCTCTATGTTACTTCATCTCTCGAAACAACAAGACATGTACTGTATTTTGTTTCTTGTTTTGTTGTTTGTTTGCAGCCACCAGTCCTTCCTGTCTGTCACACCTGACCCCGAACATCCGCAACCCATTCAACATCTCTGATTCCCATTCCATATGTTGCTGTTAGAAGCTCTCCTAGACGATGGAACGCAGTCTCCATGCACATATATCTCAGTATCCGGTTGCCTCCTCTGGTTATGCCCCCAGCGCTTCGCCATGCTTCCTCCCGCTTCCCTCCACTTCAAGCCCGCCCCCGACTACACTCTTGACGAGGTCCGTGTCGTCATTGAGCGCGTTCAAGAGGTATGGTAGAATGCTTGTACATCACTCACAGAAGATCGAACAAGAAACCTTAGCGTCCTTTGCGCGCGCGGGCCGCCGCCTCGCTGTCGGAATGCCTGCAGACCCAACCAAGGTGAGGACAGCATCAAATCAGCGCTGACCAAAGATACTGGAGAATGCTTGCTGGTTTTACGGGGCGAATGTTTGGCTTCAGGGCCTCCCCGCTGAGGTCAAGCGCGAGGTCGGTCTGGATGTTTGAGGCATGAGGATGGCAACAGACCTGTCAACAAACACGCCAGTGTACAGGGAATACGACCCGGTCATGAAGACATGTCATTCCGAGTCCAGCTGGGTCTCAGTTATCCCCCAGATGCATGGTCGAAAGAACCCTAGTTTCCCGAACAAGTGATAGACTTCCTGCAGACGCTTGTGGCGTCTCCGCCAGCACGGCTCGGGTGAGAGGAGATTTTCTTTTGTTCCTGATCTGATGAATCAGTTCACAAGGGTCTCGGTGACTCGCCCCGTTCACCTCGGACCATTGGGGATGCTGGACATCCTGTTGACAGTGTTTCAAAGGCCACTGTCGCGAGAACAAGAGGCATGCCCCGATAGAGCACAGAAGTAGATATATAAGCCATTGAACGTCCCCCACGAAACCACAACTCCTTATTCTCCTCCCCCAGTCTCCACATCCCAAATGTCGATGCTTGACGCCGACGCCGACCCTCGTGTCCAGCATCTCCGCTTTCTCTTCGCCTGCGTATGTATCTTGCTGTGACTGCCACTAACGACCAGGCTTCGGCGGACCTGGCCGCCGCATCCAACTACCTCAAGTACTGCTCCGCGCAGGGCAGTGAAGACGTCGCCAATGCCATCCTCGTGAGTCCCAACCGTCATAGAGCAAGGTGGCTGACCCAAGGTAGCGGAGGCGTGCCGCGCCGCCCACACCAAGGCTTTTAGGGACCTCCAGGCTGCCGAGTCGGTCTACCTTCCGTAAGGCTCTGTAGCGGTTTACTTCTCGATGTACTTGCATCCTACCTCTGTCTGCAGCACACTCTTGAGGAGCAGCCCGATCACCGCTTAGTTTCTGATTCTCCCTCACAAGGGATCGGAGGAGGGCAAGGAACTAGCAGCATCTACTGACCGTACATTGTACTGTGGCATCACCGCCGGGCGGTCTGTGCCCAGGCACGTCGTCCTCAGGTGACATTGAGCGGCACTACGCAGTGCGTCATCCCATCAGAGCGCACGCCTTTCTGGGCACCTTTTTTATTTTTATTTTATTTTATTATTTTTTCCTTTTCCTTCAGAATTTGTTTGGCATTGCGTTACTATCTATCTCCGAACAATGCGCATAATGTACAACTCAAACTCATGACTCTACCACTGGTACCGGAAGTTGGCGTCGCCCTCGAGAACGACCTCACCGCGCTGGGCGCGGCGGTTCTGGCGAACAAACCAGGCAGCAAGGCTGGCCGCGACGACGCGGATCCAGAGCTCATAGCAAGGAGGAGCCAGATACCAGTGGGGTACCTGGGAGCCTCCTTCTCGACGAAAACGAGGGCAGAGAGGATGCCGCCGATACCGCCAAGGGAAATGACGAGGGCAGAGGCAAAGCCACGCTTCGACTGGGCACGAATGGCCGTCTGGCACCACGAGATGGTGAGAGCAACATTGGAGTTGAGGCCACCACAGGCCAGGAAAATACCAAAGTAGCGAACACCGGGGGGACCGGAAAGGAGCGAGTAGAGGCAAGTACCGACAATCGTGCAGATTGCGTTGAAGAGCACGACGGCGGCGCGGGTCCTAGGAACGCGGTCGGCAATGCGCGCGCTGATGATCGAGGGGATGACCATGTAGACGAAAGGGGGAGCCATGAGGAGCTGGGAGAGGCCACTGGAAAAGCCAATGCTCTGGAGAATGTTGGGCATGAAGTAGGTCAGGCAGTAGAGGCCGTACGTAGACGTGACGAAGAGGTCTTTTGTCAGCGAAGACTATGCAGGCGCGACTTACAACCAAAGAGCCAAAGCTTGAGGTCGATGATGTACGCGCGGAACTTGGCCCACGACATTTCGTCGGCCTCGCAGTCATTGCGGTCGCGCTTGATACGGGTAAGGACGATCTCACGCTGGGCCGGAGTAAGGAATGTGGCCTTGTCGGGGAAGTCGACGAGGACCAGAACGCCAATGAGACCAATAACAATAGTGATGATACCGTACATGATAAAGATCCAGCGCCAGCCATGGAGCCCACTACGGCCGTTGAGGAACGAGATGCCGTACGAGAGAACAGAGGAGAGACCGGCAAGGGCCTGAGACAGTGCGTAGAAAATGGCCATCCGAGTAGCAATCTGGCGACGGGGGTACCAGCACGAGATCAGGAAGACTGCGCCCGGGTAGAGACCAGCTTCAAAGGCGCCGAGGAGAACACGAAGACCGAGCAGCTGTGTCCAGGTCTTGACAAAGCCCATGCCCAGAATCGAGATACCCCAGAGGATGCACGAACTGCCGAGCCACACGCGAGTGCTAAACTTGCGGAGGCCGATTTGGGACTGACGTTAGACTGGCTCCAAAATCTTGGACTCACAGGAATCTCCAGAAGAATGTAGGGGATGAAAAACATCAAAGTGATGAGACCATAGCGGTTCTGGGAGAGATTCTCGCGAAGCTTGAGGTCGGTGTTCATCTGCTTGTTGTTGGCGGCACGAGCCTGGCCAAGGTTGGTACGGTCGCACTGGGATACAAAGTACATGGCGATGAGAATGGGGAGTAGACGAAGGTCGACCTTGCGAAGCGTGCGCTTGAGCTCGACGGGGTCGAAGCCCTCATCAATGTCGCGGTAGCCATCCTGGACGTCCTCAATGTGGGTGTCGACGCGCTTTTCGTCGAAGGACTGTGTGTCGTACTGGTTGTTGGTCATGATTGTTGCTGCCCGGGAAGACTCTGTTGTCGCATCGAGGCAGTTCTTAAGTAGTCTCTGTGGGTTTCCCGCGGGGCCCAGACGAACCCACTCGAAACGTCTAGTCCAACGTTGTCACTGCCACACTCAGTACGTGAGTGCCAAGGTTAAACATGCGGTACCGCCAGATAAGGCACCTCAATTGCTAAGGCTGAGCGGGCCAAGCCGCTGGCCCCGGCGACTCTCCGTGTCGGCCATTGTGGTGACAGTCAAATGGACCACATGATACAGTGCCTGGTTGGAAGGTTTCAGTGGGGAACCGCAGTGGTTTATCCACGCGGTCCTTCGTTCAAAAATGCTGATCCTCAGGACGGCAGGCATGAGTGGAAAGGGCCGCAAAGGATCTGTTCCCCGCATTCCCCTCCTCCACCGATATCCGGGGCCCACGCGAGCCCCCGGCACGCTGACAGACGAGGAGATTGAGTGGAACTACTTGTGCCGGATGAATCGATATCGATCCGATACGGAGATTCTGGCCACAGTCACCGCCTCCCACGTGTTTGCCCACCTCTGTTGATCACTTCAAGCAAGCTCATTGGTCAAAAGCGCCTCCTATCTCGGCGATGAGGCAAGACCCCACGCATGTTTGCTACCAACGCAGGTTGACGGGGACCGTACAAGATCGCAGCAGCGGGACTTGAGAGCTCCACTATAATCTGTCCGTTTAATCTCCACTGTGGAGCGCAACGGCCTGAGGGGAGAAGTAGGGACAGGAGCCGGGGTATTCTAAGGCGGGGCAGCGCAGGTTGGCACCTGGGGGCCAGTTGGGCGTCCTTGTCCTTCTTTCCTCTTGGCCCTGCCTCTTGCCTGCCACTAGGTCCCTTGCCGCGGTGAAGGCTCCATCCTCGTCCTGGCCACTGTCACTGATCTCCCCCTCACCACCCTCGTTCGTAGCAATGTCGCCAGGAACCTGAGCACTGCACCTTGTGCACGTGTCCGTCATCAACCTCGTTTTCGTCTGTCTGGCTCTCCTCTCCTCCCCCTATGATGATACCTGCTACTTTTGCGAATTAGCAGGCCATGGGCCTATCTATCGTTGGATTGCCCCGCAAGTACCAGTTAGCCAAGCAGCCTATCAGGAAAAATTAATCAAATCAATAATGCAAATAATGTGACAAATCAGTTGCTATACCAATCACCCATTCGCCCACTATCTACGGTAGAAGGGCATGGCAAAGAATAATATTACACTTTGCCATGCCCTTCTACCGTAGATAGTGGGCGAATGGGTGATTGGTATAGCAACT
>PQXP01000165.1:0-10804 GCA_002973495.1 Apiotrichum akiyoshidainum
GCCCCTAGATGTGCTGCACTCTGACGAAGCACAGGGTCTCATTATCGCGATACAGTTGAGTTGAACGCCACGGACCCCTTCGACATTTGGCTCATCGACAGCGTTCGGGGGCGCATCTGGACAGGGAAGCAAAACCGGGTACGAGCGAGGTATGCGCGAGGCTTTGAGAGGGCAAGGAGGCGAAAGCAGGGATCCACAAGCCTTTGCTCAGTGTCGAGCCCCCTGCCCAACTGGAAGCGAAGACAGTTTGAACGTCGTCATAGGCGTCATCGCGGCGCACTGCGACAAGCACAGCAAATGACTCTCAGTACATGGAGAGAGACAAGAGGGAGCAGAAACAGACAATCGCAGGAACAATGCCTGCGGAACAGAACGAGAGGCAACATGTCAGATGTCAGAGGAAGAGTGCTGCCTTTCTCCTGAGAGGCAGCTGAAAGAAAGGATCTCATTCGTCTCAAGGAGTTCTGGATACTCTGGAGTTTTCAGTGCATCGAGCATCTCCGCCTCAGCCGCAAACCACTGGTCACTGGCATCGATCACCGCACTCGCTACTAACGCCACACATGAATGGAATCGTAACGTAGCCAGACCCGGCTAGCAGGCCAGTTGGGTCGTTGTGGGCTCTGCAAGGTCTAACGCTATATAGTGCTTCAGCTCGGCCCTAAGCTGAGCAGCACCCTAACACGCATTACAATGACCTTAGTCTCAACCCCAGACTGGCCTAGAACAACTGCAAACATGGGTTGCGAGACGTATTGCAATACGATGCTCTCGTCTATTCACTCTAGCTTCCGGATTCAGCCGTGTTCTGATGCATCAGGTTTAGGCTCCCGCTATCCCGTGTCAGATCTGCTTTCGGGGCGGTAAGCGGTGGTTGAGAGAAAAGGAAGGACCACACCGTCGTCTCTGAAGAAAGCCCAAGGATCAGGACCAACCCTACGCGATCCTTTCGACAGTGGCCTGCCCTTTACGTGTCCTTTTCCAATGCAGTGGCCGCTCTCGACTTCTGAAGCCACTCACGTAGTGAGCGGTATGCGGCGGTATGCAGTCGCGATGCGTACACCGTCAGCGACGCCTCTCGCCACATGGCTGCACTTGCTTGGCCAGCTTCGCCACCAGGTAGAACCTCTACTTGGAGTCCCGGTGAGACTTGAGCCGCGTACTCCATATTCTTCTGAGACACACTAGCTGTGGAGCGCAGACACAATTGTGCATACAACACTGGCTGGGGGACGACGGGGTCCAAAGAGTGCGACGGGGTATGCTCGCGACGGGGTATGCTCGCAAACACCAGCCATTCTGAGGTGCTCAGAAAGGTACAACAGGGAAAGAGAGTGCGAGGCAACGATGGTCGGACTAGTCGGAACAGGCTCAATCTAAACCTTTTTAGCATCCTAATTCCGATTCATTGCCGACCGACACTCTCCCTTACTCGAGCGCCTAACGCGTACCTCTCTGGGGCAGGAAAAAAAAAAAAAAGCAAGGAAAAAACGCGCTTCGGAGAGCATGGCAGGCTTGACTTCGGACTAGCCCTCTATGCGATGATTCCCACCCTGAACAGGTTGGAACTGTACGACAGGACATGGCTCTTTGATCGTAACCACAACCCATTCACACCGGCGTACCCTGGGCTTTCGGCAGTCCGAGCCCACCAACGGCCATCAAGCCAACGCACCTGAGCTGAGGGTGACAGCGCCGCACCGAGCCTGTCGATTCATGCATTTCATTCGGCCCGGTCAGAGGCGGCGCCACCGTCGTAAATTGCAACAAGTTGGCGTCGACCCGCCAGCCGCCCGAGGGCTCGCAGGCATGCAGGGATGAGAAGAGAGAATGGCGAAAGAAAGGGACAGGAAAGTCGACCCGCACAGGGCGCTCTCTCTGCAGTGATCGCAGTGACAGTGAACGCGATGTTGGACACATAACTTTTGCGACATGAAGGGAACAAACACCTCTGAACGCTTGGCAGCCGGCAACTGGGGGAACGTAGCATTCGTCAACAGCACCTGAGCAAACCCCGGCCGTTCCTGTCCAGTTTCTGCAATCGAACATCCTCACGTCAGCCTCTATGCCCCGCTAGCAGCTAACCGTCATCGGTGTCGCGTCCATTGATCGTCCCGGCTGGCGTCTCCTGGAACTCCCTTGGAAGTGCCCCTCTGTGCACTGTGACAGTCTTTCCGGGTATCGTCGAGTCACGGGGGCAATGCGCTCAAACGCCCGACAAACTGCCACAGACCACGACGATCTGCCGCACTGTCATCCCGTCGTCCTCTGGGCCGTTGATGCCCTTCTGGACTGGGACACAGCCCCCTATGCATATGGCTTCTCTGCATACCCCGGAACTCATCAGACGTGTTACCATCGACTGCCTTTGGCTGAGACAGCAGAGTGCATGCGCCAAGTGGCAGTGTTGACTGTGTGCCGCTGGTAGAAGAGTGGGGTAATTATTCGTGTCGTCTCCGCTGGGGTGGACGTGTGGACGGTGACAGGGCAGGTGTGGAGCGAGGAACGAGGTGCCTGTGGAGGGTGATGTCTTACCTTTCCTTGAACAGTGGCCGAGAAATCTCCTCGTCCCCTGTTCGTATGACTACTCCTTCTTGCAACGCCGTGTCTAACCGCAGTCAGCGATAGTTTGAAAGACTGCGCAGCCATGCCATCATTCAGACCTTTCGCTCCGGAAAGGATAACGGCTTGTCTTCGGGGATCTCACTAGTGGATTGCAACAGCCGTGGAGATCTGAAGCATTCGTGTCAACGTTTAGCCAGCGTGAATATGTTCCACCACCTGTCGTCAGTGGCACAGCAGCCAAAGATGGCCCCTTGTCACGCGATGCGAGAACAAAAAACCCTGCCAGAGCACCATTAGCACCGTGGCGCTCGGTGGTATGGCACCTGCGTGCAACATGCCGCCGCCAGCCCGCCTGGCTGTACCTCGCCCCCCATGAGCGTCATGCAGGTCAGTCTCCTCCAAAGATCGACATGTAGCGGACCGCGGCAAGCCGTCCGAGATCACGGACATTCTGTATCCTTTTTTCGGCTGAACTTCCGAGCGTTGTACCTGTGAAGCTCAGGCTGATCGAAGCTGACCTCATCTTGCCACCCCCGAGCGGCGAGCCATCAAGGTCGAGGGCTGCCTACAAAGTAGCATGCGACTTGGGAAGATGTCCTAGTTTCCCCGGGGGCGAGCGAGGGAGCCCGCATTGCAAGAGTGGGCAGCCACGTGCAACCAACCCCCTCTACCACCGAGGAGCTCTCTGTCAGCCCACTCTTCCGGATGTCGACGCCGCCCACGTCGCCGGCGCGTAGCGCTCTGCGCCATCCACCTAGTCTGAGAGAAAGACTGCCCATGCGTCGTTACTGCAAGGGGCGACAGATTCAGACAGGATGCCGGCGATCCCTCTGACCATCCTCGACTGCCCTGGCGCGCTCGGATCTGAGTGGGCACGGCCTGCGCGGACAGTCGTCCCATGGTACCTTTGCTTTTGTCTTAGGGCCTCACGGATTGTATGGAGTTATCTGTGTCTCAAGAGTTTCGCTACTGGGACGACACCAGACCTCGATTGCTAAGCGCGGCTTGTGCAGCCCTTGACGAGGACCGTTCGAGACGCCTCTGGGTAGATGCTGAACCGGCTGCACGCACGGGCTGCTTTTCCCATCGCTTGAGCCTGCTGGTTCGGGAATGTAGCCACTGTGGCTCGGTGGCTCGGAAGGCTGCTCCATTGTCCTATGTCAGTGGCTTGCAGCGAGGTCCGACACGGCCACTTTGAATGTCTTCCAATTGAGTCCTCGACAGGAAAGTGGACGGGCGCTGGACACGCGGACGCCTTCTGCACCTCCCGCTCACGTCCGCATTTTGTCCGGTCCGGACGCCCCGGCCTTGGCTCCTGCACCGGGTGAGGAAGAGGGACCCTTCAGACGAAGGAATGCGGGTCACTGTCTCACATCTTTGGCTGACGACTCATTCCCCTTCACGCCCGATCGCCAATGCGACTAACCCCCGCCCTCGAGGCTCTTTTCTACAATACATGCGCCCCATGCCCCCCTGCATGCTCTTTGGGAACTTCAGGCCGCTGGGGTCTACCCAGCAAACTTCTTCCTCGCGCCACCGCAGAGCCTCGGAGCAACCCACCCAAAGTGCCTGAAAATCCCGCAACCGATGCCCCCCGGCATTTGACTTTGGCCTTCTGTGTCGCGAGTCGGCTGCGCGCACGGCTAATTGCTGTACGCATGCCTGTGCGACATGGCCAGCTTGGCTATTTGCTGACATTGGGCTGGTTGTTACCTGCTGCTCTCACCCCATTTCCCACCACGGCTACGCCTACGCAGCCAACGCCTCCGTCCACTCTGTTTGAGAGCCACCCCGCTCCCGATGCCGCTTCAGCGCGGTGTCGCCGTGGACATTCTCGGAAGAGACTAAACCTGCAAAGGTGAGAATGGGGCTGATCACCCGTGAGAAGCCTTCCGAGGAGGCCGGCGCTCGCGTCACAGCCCAGGAACTCCGAAGCGGCGGATATCTAGTGGCACCAGTGGCGGGATGTGGTGTCACTCGAAATGGCTACTGTGATGCGCTCCCAAGTTGAGCAGATAGCGCCGCAACCCGCTACTGGCATGTACAATATGTTCCCAGATAATGATTGGGAAGCAAGAGCCACAGAGGCGGTGGAGGCCTCAGCGCTTGGGAGCGTCTGCCAAGACCGTCCACTACCGCGCGGGGACTGGATGACGATGCGGCGTCAGCAAACGGACTTGTCCCAGTATGAGAACGAATGCATCCGCCGCGCGCGGCCTGTGTTTGGAGCCCGTTCTTCGGTGCATGTCGGTTGGTTCGTAGACGAGAAATAGCTCGATGTCCACTTCAAGATTGTCTGACTTGGCATTCGGAGGTAATGAGGCAAGGTCGCTTCCCAGACCACAAAAGGGCTGAGCGGCGATGTAATGACCTCGTTTCTAGTCCCATTGCGGTGCACGTTACGACAACCTCCGGGCGGCCATTGCACGAGAACTCGGTCTACTCACTCATTTTTCTCTCTCATTAGGCTTTGTAAGTGTCTTTTTTCGGCGTATGACCCTTTAACCACCTGCGAGGAGTTGCCCGGCTCGGCGTAGCCGCCACACCCATGGAGAGAGCGTACTTATTCAAAGCTGCTCACACCCGCTTATTTGCGCTAGTGCGGCGTCCTGATATTTACAGCGGCGAGCCGCTGCGCCGCACATGGCGACAACCTGTGGCGCAAACGTGCCCATTTAGATGCTCGGGGTGTGAGTTGGGTGGGGGGGTGACTGAGTGAATACACTCCATTCGATTGAATAGCTTGCACGCTGACTCCGTGGCCCGTCCTCCCGAGCCGAACTCCTGTGTTGGTTGTCTAAGTTGGTTGGATCCCAGTGGCACTTTCACTCGGCAAGGAACATGTGCTGTACCACATTGGGCCACCCCACGGTCCGGCACGCCTGCCGAATAGACGCCAGGAATCACGCCGCCTCCTCGGACAATAGCGGACCGTGAGAGCGCCGCAGCTCCCAGACACCACCACGATCAGACCTCTTTAATATGTTGAAAAGTCGAACCCGTCGACCTCAAGAGGTTTCTACAAGGAGCTGAATGGTAAACCGGCCACTCTGCCGGTGCCAAGGCCGCTGGAAGCATTTGCTGGCCGAAGAGCGTGCTCGTCCTCAGTCGTCTATATCTGCAATGGCAGCTGGGTGAGGCGTACTCGCATTGCGATTACTCTCACGACCTGCCCGGGCTCCCATTAAGCGAACGTTTACCACTGACTCGTAATCCGCAATTGCGATCGATGACTACCCAAATGTTTCTCAGAACACACCCGCCTCGGACGTCGATCTCCCAACGAGACAGAGTCGGTTCAAGTGCGGAAAGATTGTCTAGCCGGAGGGGCCGCGAGCGACCGGAAGCGAGTAGCCCTTCAAATTTACAGGATGGCGCTGATTCTCCGTCTCTTTGTCGCCGAGAACATGAAATTGAATACAAACTGCCTCGACGGACACCGCCACAAATCACTCCCTGGTGCAGGAGATCGCTCGGAGAGATGTGAGTCAATTCCGAATACCAGGACCTTTGTTCACAAGGTAGAGATATCTAGAACGGCTTCCTTCTAGACCAGCTCATTGTGATCGGGGACAGTAGCCATGCCATCCAGGCCGTGTTTTCTGCCCAGCGGCATGGTCGCTTCCTGAGGAAACTGTCAGCACACCTCTGGAGGGTCACTGTCGTACACCAGCCTGCCCCAGTAGTCGCTGAGTGTACAATTGCGCTCCTGCCAGCTCGCCAGAAGGTACTAGTCCCGCCACATGCCACAGGGTGATGCGCTGACACTCTCCCACCGCCGATGCTTTTCTGCAATCATCAACTTACTTCTTCTCGCCCCATTTCACTTGGGTCCACGGCCAAAAAGCTTCGCCCGTCCGGGCTCGGAGAACGCGATCAGTACAACCAACGAGGATTCATCGCGGTAGGGCTGGGCTCGCGAGTGCCCCAAGACGAAATTCGGTCCGACAAGTACGGGCGTGTAGCTCAGTTGGTAGAGCGTCTCATTCGCATGTTGCTGATTGCAACATCCGACCTCATTGAGAAGGTCTTTGGTTCGATTCCTAACTCGTCCACTCCTTTTTGGAACTGGCCTGGTATTTTTCCTGGCGAACAAACCTAACTTTCCTTTTGCCATTTCACGGTGTGCAGACGATATTAATTCCAAGACTGCCACTTGGCCGGTACAGCGCCACACTGACACAGACGCGCACACACAGACACGCACACACAGACGTGTACGCTAGCAACACGCACAGCTGAGCCGTCCACACTAATCGGCCGCGGACATGCGGACGCGCCTGCCTGGAACAGTCAGCCACCAGGGCAGCGACGGTGCGAGACGGTGGGCAGGAGCGACGCAGACTGCCGGCACGCGCAGCGACAATGCAGCTTGGGGCGGCTGCGCGCGGATAACAGCCCGCAGCATCGGCAGCGGCGACAGGACAGCTCTCGCGCTCGCACCGAGAGAATTTTCGGTGCGCCCTGAGGTGGACGAAAAACTCCACTCGCTTCCCTGGGTGTCCGCACTGCCGAGCTCGAGCCAGTCGGCTGGCAGAAAGCAGAGGAGGAGACTTCGCCGAGACGTCGTCCAGGGGAGCGAGCACCCCAACTCTCAGAGGTGCAGAGGCCTCTCGACAGCGCCCGTGTCTTTAGGATTAGTGGTCGGGACAGACCGCAAAACTCCCACGACATCGTCGGGCGTGTAGCTCAGTTGGTAGAGCGTGTCATTAGCAACCCACTACTTTGACAAGGTCTTTGGTTCGATTCCTAACTCGTCCACACGATTACAGCTGTCCGCAGCTGCTTGGGTTACCTTTTTCCTTGGTCTGCTGCCTCTTTTTTGCTGTTGCTGCACCCAGCGAGGATCGATCCTGCACGTCAGGGGTCATCTGGAATTCGGAACGCGTCCCCCGCGTGGTGGCGGATGGCGTGAGATGGTGAAGCCCATCGACAATTCCGAACCCACCCAAAGTCATCACACCACCCGCCCCCAGTTGCGACATGCGTCGCATCTGGAATCGCAGCCGCAGCAGACAGATAGCGATAGCGATAGCGGTAGATATGATAGCGCTGAATCTACAGCAAATAACCAGGGAAGGGCTGTGCCTGCAGATCGCCAACATGACCATGGTGTCCGAGTAGTTGCCGACCCGTCGTGATATCAGCGCATGTCCACCGCGGACGTCTCAGAGTGGCTCACATATGCTGCCTTACCCAGTGCAAGTGTATGTGTTGTGTGCAGAGTTCATGGCATTTGTGCAGTGTAGAGGTCATAGCCATACGACCATGTGGGCGAGCGCAGGCCAGCACCACTGCCACGTCTGTCCCCCAACGCTCTCGCCTGCCTCTCACACATAGGACCACAGTACGAACCGCTCAGGGGGTGTTCTCGCATTCCGAAGAATGTTGCAAGTAGGGGCTGCCCTCCAACTTCAATCGCCGGAGCATGTACTGCCTGTCTACAACCAGGGAGCGCGCTACTGTCGCAGGCTGATTACGAACAACGCTCCATGACCCTCCCCTGCAGCTGCTCCAATCGTAGTAAAATGATAACATTATCACATATGCGTTCTTATGCCTGTACCTGTGCCTGTGCTCTACCGGTATACACAACAACAACGTTCTACACGTGGGGAGAGGTATCCGGGCGCCAGCTAGGGGGCGGGCTTGCCCGTTTGCTGATGCTTGGAATTATGCGGACTCCTTCTTGGAGTCACCGTTGGTGGTCGCCTTGGAGCGGGTGCCGTAAACGTCGTCCATGTCACGGCCGATGACCTTGACAATCTCGTCCTGGAAGGCCTTGGCCTTGGGGTTCTCGGGCTGCTCAAGGAACCACGGCTTGGACATGTAGTTCCTGACGCCGTCGGGGAAGATGACAACGACGTTCGCTGTCGGGTCCTCGGCGATCTTCTTGCCCTCTTCCGACTTGAGGTAACGAAGAGTGCCGGCCAATGCGGTTCCCGACGAGCCACCGACGAACAGTCCCTCCTTGCCAATGATACGCTTGACGGCGGCAAACGACTCGTCGTCCTTGGTCTTGAGCCAAGTGTCGATAAGAGGAGGCTTGGGGTCAAGGACCTTGGGGAAGAAGTCGTAGCCGATACCCTCAACCTCGTAGCTGCCGACCTCGGTTCCACCACCAAGAATAGAGCCGACGGGGTCGCAGGCAACAATGGTGGCACGAGCCATAGACGGGTCCTCCTTCTCAGCGTTGCGCTGGCCACGGGCAAGACCAGTAATGGTTCCACCAGTGCCGGCACCAGCGACAAGAAGAGCAACGTCCTTGCGGGGGAGGTTCGAGGTCTTGAGAGCGTACTGTCGGGCGTCAGCACTGGTTCCGAATGCAATATGAATAAAACAGATGGGGTCAAATGGTCACGGGTACTCGGCAGGAGCTTGACGCCCGTTACCACCGGCCTGGCAGGTCCCGCTGTCATGACCTCCACCTCGGTGGATCCTGCAATTGACCCCACTGTAAACAATGCTTCCACTC
Organism: Apiotrichum akiyoshidainum; assembly: GCA_002973495.1. Taxonomy (NCBI): domain Eukaryota; kingdom Fungi; phylum Basidiomycota; class Tremellomycetes; order Trichosporonales; family Trichosporonaceae; genus Apiotrichum; species Apiotrichum akiyoshidainum. Next base: position 9,041 of record PQXP01000165.1, read on the forward strand.
ACAGCAATCTCGCCGTAGGTGCCAAAGTAGTGAGCAAGGGGGTTGTTGGGGTTCGAGTACTGGTCGAGGATGATACCGCCGGGGATAGCGTCACGGAGCTTCTCGGCGATACCTGGGGCTGTTAGCTGCCATTGTGCGCGATGACACCATGTTGCACGGTGATTGCGACTCACCGATATGGCTGATCGGGCTGTCAAAGCTAGGGCATGTCAGTACGGGACGCGGTGCTGGAGGTCCTAATCGACTTACGCGGCCTCGGTACTGGGTTGGTCAGCTTATGCACGGACACAGAAGAGTACTGGTGAGACTTACGGAGTGCGAACAATCTCAGCACCCAGAGCACGGAGCATGACCTCCTTCTCCAAGCTCATCTTGGCGGGGAGGGTGATGATGCACTTGTAGCCCTTGATCGCGCAGGCCATGGCGAGGCCGATACCAGTGTTACCGCCTGGAGGTCAGCATAGTGTCCGCAGTCGAGCTCGAAGGCACATACTGGTAGGCTCAATGACGACCGACTGGCCGGGGATGAGGACACCCTCCTTCTCGGCGTACTCGACCATGCGCTGGGGGAGAGTTAGTATCTGGCTTGCCATGGGTGCGTCCTCGCCCCTCGTCCGGCAGAACCACCCGTGCCATCGGCGTCTCCGAAGGGCAGATTGGCGCAAAAGAAGAACAAGTGCCCACCTTAGCAATACGGTCCTTGACGGAGCCGCCAACGGACATGTACTCGGGCTTGGCAACTATACGGGAGTTAGCGAGAGTAGCAGCGGCGGTAGAGTTGTGCAAGACTTACGGAGGTTGCACTTGAGGCCCTCCTCCTTGGCGATGCGGTCGAGACGGACGAGGGGAGTGTGTCCGACGGCGTCGAGGGCCGAGTCGAGGACGCCGCTCCAGTGGTGTGTGTTCTCCATTATTGTTGTTGTGGTGGTGGGGAGGGTAAATTTGATAGGGAGGAGAGAGAAAGAGAGAGAGAGGGAGAGGGAGAGAGATAGATAGAGAGATAGCAGCAGCAGTAGCAAAAGATGCAGCGAGAGGAGGATGGGGCACGCGTGGTGGAAATCCGAGTGAACCGGTTTACGAGAAATATCTGCGCACCAGGTACTCGTGGGTGGACTGGAAACGACCGGCCGCGCTTGTTTCTTGGCCAAGAACTGGCTGGCTGGCTGGCTGGCCTGGCTGGCTGGCTGGGTTCAGGGGCGGGGGTGGCGTGGCTGCTGCTGCTGCTGACTATACAGTGCGAGAGAGAGAGAGCTCGGCAACCTGTGCTTGTATGCCTGCCTGTGTAATCAGTCCCTCGGACATGTCCACAATCTCCGCAGTCTCAGGTTCAATATCCTGGATCCGGCCGAGGCCTCAGATTGGACAAGAATGGTCCACGAAAATTAAATTTGTGGCCCTTTGTTGGTTCTGCCTGTTGACGTTTTAGGCAGATATTAGGTAATCCCCATATACCACGTGCTATCTGCATGGCCATGTTTTCAAGACAAATGACGGAAGCAAATCGCCACTCGCCCTCGCATTGAATGTCAATCGCGCGGCGCTGATCCTTCCGTGCATCCGTGTGTGTGTGTGCGTGTGTGGATGCTGCCTGACGCGCTACGCGCCTGACCTTTTGTTGGTCTGTTGATCTCGGCGGTCCACTTACACTCCTATCCCTTGCTGCGTTGTTTGTCACTCGTCTCTTCAACTTTGCCCTCACCCCACATTCACCATCACCTCCCTCTCCACCATGCCATCCCCACCACCAACAACAACAGCYSWCYC
>PQXP01000165.1:10809-37044 GCA_002973495.1 Apiotrichum akiyoshidainum
CACMAGCAGACCCCACAGGGGAAGAGGCGACGACAGCACGAACACGAACACAAACACAAACACAACATCCCCCAGACGAGACCCCCGCAGACTCCACCACACCATCAATGTGCGACGCGCCCACAAGCGAAACAGGTGACGCAGGCAGCATCCTCTTCTCCGAACAGGCCCAGATCCGCGAGCAGGAGCAGGAACAGGACGGCCACACCGCCGGCCCTAGCACACGGCGATACGAACGCGAAACGAGCAAGGACGGCGACCTAGACGCTGACATGGAGACGGACGAGATGGCAAGCAACTTTTTCTACGTCGAGGAGGATGACGCCCCGTCCGCGGCGACAGAGGTGATCATGCCCGCTGACGGCGACGACGGTGATGCGACAATGGTTGTCGACGACGACGTCAAGATGGACGAGGACACACCGCCCGATGCAGAGGCGCCGGAAGTCAACTTTTGGATGGGCTGTATCCGGGACCCCGACGCTGCTGGAGAGCAGGGAGACGAGCAGCGGCAGGACGTCGACAATACCCCTCGAGCTGGACCGGCACGCACATTATCGCCCAAGCGCAGCAGCGCCGTCAAGCAGGCAAACGACGTTGTCTCGGATCAAATGACCCGGGTCCTCGAGGGGCGGCAAAACGACGATGACGTATTCGTGACGGAGAACGGCGAGGATATGGACGAGGACGTGGACGAGGAAGAGGAGGAAGAAGAGGAGGACTACGATGAGCCAGAGAGCTACCACTCGGGCGACTCTGATCAGTACGAGATGGACCACCGCCCGTGGCTGGAACGGACAGCTGTCAAGAAGGACATTGCCGGGCTGTATACCACCCGGGGCCTGTGGAACAATGTGCTCGGCACGTATCGCTACCGCATCGTTGACCGACTCGGCGAGGGCACGTTCTCGTCCGTATACCTCGCGAACGACGAGCAGCACAACCTGCACGACAACTCTTACTGGGCAGAGGACGAGCCCCCCGCCCCCCCGGAGACGCTGTATGACACATCAGACGTCAAGGTGGCGCTCAAGAAGATCCTGGTCACGTCCTCACCAAGCCGTATCGAGAACGAATTGTCCATCCTGGAGAACCTTCGAGGATGCCGACACGTCTCGGCGCTCATCTCGGCATTCCGCGACGAGGATCAGGTTGTCATTGTTCTGCCGTACCACCAGGCGGACGACTTTCGGTACTTTTACCGCCTAATGGACCCTCCCAAGATCAGGCAGTACATGACTTGCCTCCTCCGTGGCCTCAAGGACATTCATGCCCGTGGCATCATCCACCGCGACGTCAAGCCGGCGAATTTCCTTTTCGACTACGAGAGCGGGAACGGTGTGCTCGTCGACTTTGGTCTCGCAGAGCGGTACATCCCTCCCCGCCGTGCGACCTGCCAGCATGAGCCCGCCACCCGGGCAGCCCTCCACGGCTCGCGCACCAAGACCTCGGACACGGTTGCTGTCGAGCAGGCGGTCTACGATGCCCGCAAACGCGCCAAGTCTGGCGACGGCCGCATTGGTTTCCGCCAAGAGGACCAGCGCCCTGCGATCAAGACGAACAGGGCGGGTACGCGAGGATTCCGTGCGCCCGAGGTGCTCCTCAAGTGCCCCGACCAGACGGTCGCCATTGATGTGTGGTCCGCTGGCGTGATGCTCCTCTCCATCCTGTCGCACAAGTTCCCGGTCTTCAACTCTACAGACGACATTGAGTCGCTCATGGAGATTGCGGCCGTGTTTGGTCGTGGCGCAATGGAGCGTTGCGCGTTGCTGCACAGTAAGTTGTGCAGAATGATCCCGGCTAACATTTAGACCGCACCATCATGACCAACGTGCCGACAGTGGACAACCCGCCTGACTCGCTGCACGCACTGATACTGCGTCTTAACCCGCACCTCTACACCCCGCACCAGCCTCGCCCGACGCCCGAGGAGGCCGTCGAGCACATTACGTCGATTGACTCTGCCCTGGACCTGTGTAGCCGCCTGCTGCGTCTCGACTCTACGACACGCACGACTGCTGCAGTGGCGCTGCGGCACCAGTTCCTCGGCGACCCGGAGGACGACGGGCCCGACGAGCTGCTCGACCCGACCGAGGGCAAGTGTGGCCACCTGCACGAGGTGACTGAGGATGGCACACGTGAGTTTGGATACGATTCTGGAAACTGACATCCAGACCAGGCGCGTTTCGGCAACCTGATGGAGGACATGCGGTTTGGTCAAGGCCTCCCGACCTCGCGCACGGCGCTGTGCCCCGAGCACGAGCACTGGCAGCAGCGCAGCGGCGTCAACCCGCTTGGCGCAGCGTACGGCGCCACACTCGACGAGGACTACTACAACCACGCTGGCTTCCACACGCGCGAGGAGCACCACGGCTGGAATGATCACAGCGCACGCGATCGCCGGTAGCTGATGACCGCTCGTCACCTAGTGACAATCATTGCACAAGACACATTTGAGACTATAGAGCTCACTGACTCCCGAATCCCCCCGACCAGCTAACGACACGGCACGAAACATACCACCAGCAGAGCACGTCAACGTTCCAGGCCTGGAACGCGCTCGCGCTTGCCTCCCGCTTCTTTCCCTTTCACTCCGCCACCTCCACCAACATTGCATAGCTAGCTTGTTTTGTGTGTTACCTGTATTCTAGCATGCACGCTAATGACCTCGACGACGGCGACTAGGTGAATGTGGCAAGGGAAGGGAAAACCGCCGCGGTAGATCAGCGATAAGTGTATCGCGACAAGACGAGTACGAGTACCCAATCGGCAAGCGATTCGCAGCCAGCCGCGCCGCGATCGCGTTACGTTGCACCGATTACCACCGCGGCTCCGCATAAGAGTAAGCTTGCGTGCCAACTAAGTACCGTCTGTACCCCGGCCGTGAACACATCCGGCACAGCAGGGAACCGGCCAGAGTGTCGATACACTCGGGAGCACGGAATGGCATTCCTGACGTGGGCGAGGTTGGTGGTTGTCGATCGTTCTGCTGTTCGGTGTATGGAAGGTCAGGTATCGAGGTGGGGGGGGGGGGGGGGGGGGGGGGGGGGGATGATGAAGATTAAAAGGAAGAGGAGAGGCTACAGATGCTGATTCCAGGGGAGGCGCATGTGCATGTGCAGGTGCATCTGCATATGCATGGAGTGGCAGCAGTCGGTGATGGTGATGGTGATGGCGGTGATGCAGAGAGTAGTGGAGGAAGTGGTGTCTACGCTGGTGATGATGATGCTGCGACGACGACGACGACTGTGGGGGGACGGGGACGGGGACGGGGCGGGGGGACCCAGTTGAAATGACCGAATGATGATGATGATGACACGACACCACCCACCAGCCAGGACACACTCACCACCCTCTCAACTCCAAACTAGGCCCTATTAAGCCTCGACAGCGACCTTTGGAATCCAAATGCACAGCCAAAAGCTGCACCCTCTCTATGCAATGCAATGCAATGCAATGCAATGCAATGCAATAGTAGCTAGCAGCAGCAGCTGTAGCAAGGATTAGGTCGCGTCGTATGCCAATGACGGGATGATAGCGGCGGCGACGAGAGACAGATAGGACGGATGGGAAAGGATAATGATGAGAAGAGAGAGAAACAGAAACCACATTGACCAGTGATTAGCGAGTGACAACCCCTCCTCGCACTCATCATGCCTATGCACGCACACCGCGCAGCAGCAGCAATATGCCAGCACCTGCCTGCCGTGCTCTAGTCGGGTCCTCGAGCCATTTCGCGAGACCGCCTACGGCCACGACATGATTCCAGCAGAAGAACACGACTAGAAGGATAGACAGTGGCGACGACACTCACGAGGCAGCAGGGAGCAAGGGTAAGATGGGCCGGGACGGGATCGGAGCTGAGCTCGAGCTACCGGCGACGTTTGTGGGGCGGACGGGCGGGCGGGTGCGTTGCGCAGGGAGGTGCTGGCGACTGCAGTATCCGTCAAAGGAATGATACAAGCTGATTCCGTGGGAGCAAGGCCCGAGAGCACGAGGTCTGGAACGGGTCGGATTGAGGTCAGAGGTCGCGACGGCGGCAGAGTCGTGGCGCGCGTCCGTGTCCCGCTGGCGGTTGCGGTTGCTGGTAAGCAGATGGCGGGTGGTGGTCTGGCCGGGTCGCGGTAGTGGGGCGATCACGGGAAAGATGGAGTGGTGGGACCGACGTTGGCCCGCGAGCTGTGGTTCGCGATTGATGAGCTCGCAGATGAGCTGATGATGATGCTTATTGAATTTTAGGTGGTCCTCGTACTGTGGGCCCGTGGGAGTTGCGCCGGGGCGTGGGCGGCGGCGCGGCGTCGGCGGTGGGTGGGGGGGGGTGGGGGGAGGGGGGGGGGGGGGGGGGCGGGAAGGGGAGGGGGATGCGCAAGAGAGGGGGGGGAGGGGGGTGTGTGGGGGGGAGACGACTGGGTATGATGGTCGTGAAAGCCAGATGGAGAGCAGCGAGCGGGGGGTGGTGGTGCTGGTGGTGGTGGTTGGCAGACCTGCCTGGGTGCATCCCATCCCATCCACTCCGGAGCGACCCGCTCCTGCCCCAGCAGCTGCAGCAGAAAAGGTCCCGTCCCCGACAGCATCCAGCCAGCCAGAAGCCGCCAGCCAACGACCAGCCAGCAACAAGCCAGCGCACCAGCCAGGAGCCAGCTACTCCAGGGCGTAGGCGCAGGCGCAGGACGAATGCCCAGCCAGGAATCCTCCGCCAACCACGCCACGGCCGACGCTCGGCCTCACTCCCGGCAACGAGGGGGGGGGTTATATTGCCGAGTATTGCCGTTCCTGTGGCACTTGGCCATTCCCTGCCACGTGGTAAATTTCTTTTATTTGATCCCGCTCTAAGAGTTGTTGAACATGACGAAGTTGGTGTGTCTCCACTGGCCGTGCATGCACTGCGGGTCGACGACGAGCTCGATCGACACCATCACAACAACAACAACAACAGCCACCAACCCCCGCCCACCCCCACAAGTTACTAACATGGCCGAGCAGCGCGAGCCCTCCCCTGCGATAGATGACGCAGACGTTAACGTCGACGAGGTGAGTGCCGGTGTAGTAGCCGTTGCTGTCACCGGCAATTTATCACCCCTGCGGAAGAGCTGGAGCGGCAGAAGCGGCAGCAGGCCAGCCGTAGGAGGCAGCCGAGAGCGGACTGAAGAAGAAGGCTGACAGTGCAGGAGCTCAAGCGCATGCAGGAGCAGCTCGCCGAGATGGAGGCCGAGAAGAACGCGGTGGGTGTTGCGCGCAATTACGGGCAGGAAGGCAGGCAGGAGGAGCAGGGAAGCCGCGGGCTCGGAGTAACGCTCTGCTGGTTCCATGCCAAGGCTATGCAGACCGGAAGAGCGACAGCGGTACCCCGTCGCGTGTCCATGCAGCTGTCGCCATGTCGTTCGTCCTTGGCGTCTTCCTTCCCAGAACCCCGTGGCCGCCTTCCTCCTTATTAGGTATCTGAGTTACGCTAACCTGACAGCTCGCGCAGTCTGAGGAGACGCCCGCCGAGCCGGACGCGAACATGGAGGACGAGGAGGCGCCTGCGGCCGTCGACGCGCGCAGTGTCTACGTTGGCAATGTGAGCACCTGCTGCTGCCTTACGACTCTCATTCAGCAGTAACTGACTCCAACCCAGGTCGACTACGGCGCCACCCCCGAAGACATCCAGGCGCACTTCCAGGCGTGCGGCACGATCAACCGCGTCACCATCCTCTGCGACAAGTTCACCGGCCACCCCAAGGGGTAAGTTCCGATTGCTGACCCTACTGTTACCAGCAACAGCGCAGCTCACACCCAGCTACGCGTACGTCGAGTTTGCCGAGCCGGCGATCGTGCAGAACGCGCTCGTGCTCAACGAGTCGTCGTTCCGCGGCCGCATCATCACCGTCCGCGAGAAGCGCACCAACGTGCCCGGCATGAACATGACAAACCGCGGGCGTGGACGTGGACGCGGCAGGGGACGGCCGTTCCGTGGCCGTGGCGGCCGGTAAGTCTCAGAGCTGGAACTTTGAGTAAGACAGCTGACTATCGACAGTGGCGGCCGTGGAAGGGGCAGCTGGTAGAGTGTAGTTGTGTCACCTGTATATTCTAGTACCAGAACCAGTGCGAGTACGAGCTCTCTTTTAGCTTAGCTCACTGGGGAGATGCATATGGTCTCTTCATGCTGTACATCTACTGCTGCTATACTACTGGCACGTACGGGCGGAGCGGTGCCATTGAATGTTACAGAGTGCTCCTGGGCGTGGGGTTCAGAGTGCGAGTGCTTGCTTAGGCCAATGCAGGCACGATGATACCGTTGCTCGCGACGCCCTTCTCGACGCCCTGGACACCGTTTGCGGTCTCGCCGACCGCGTCGGTCCAGTGGCCGAACTGCTCCGCGAGTGTGTCGAGCTGGGTGCCCTCGAGGACGCGAGGCTGGATCCATGTAATGTCAACGGTGGACGCGACCTGGTCGAGCGAACCACGGATGAGCCCAAGCGAGAGCGCCTTCATGATGAGGTGCTCGACCTCGAGGACGGGCAGGCGGGTGGCCTCGGCAATCTGCGCAAAGGTCATGAGACGCGTCGCGCCGTCGCGCGGACGCGAGAAAGCGGCCTGGATGAGGGCCATGAGGCAGATCTTCTGGCGGAGGAACGCGACGCTCTCGGCGAGGATCGGCTCGGTGGAGAAGTTGTTGTTCAGCGAGTCAAACTTGCCAATCGCGCCGGCGTTGAACGCAGAGATAAGGTCCTTGATCCACTCGTACGATGTGCCGACGAGCGTCTGCAGGATGGGGTGTTGCAACTGCTGGTCAGCAACAATCTGTTCTGAGGTTACTTACGAGCTCGCCAAAGTTGTAGATGCTCTCGCCGAGGAGGGCGGCAATGCAGAGGTCATGGGCGCGCGCCTTCTTGTCCTCGGGGGAGAGCTCGCGGTCGACGTCGACGCAGGCGAGGTACAGAAGGGCGTTCTTGTAGTACGGTCCGTAGTCGGCCTTGACCTTGAAGTAGTCGCCGGCGACGCCGTAGTAGCCGGCGTTGACGACGGGCTCGACAGTGTCAATCTCGGCGAGGAGCTTCTCGCACTCGTCCAGGCGCTTCTTGCAGCCGGAGAGGTCGCCAAGCAGGAGCTGCGCGTACGCGAGCGACGAGAGCGAGAGGGCGTAAGCCTCGGGCGCGGGGCGCGGCGGCGCAGGCGTGCCGGGGGTGTCGGCGGTGGCCTCGACGGGGTACGGCGAGACGAGACGCGAGTGCACGCTCTCAAGGAAGCGAAGTGTGAGGTCCGGCTCCGAGTATTCCCTGCCGACGCGGCGGGCAATCTCGACGAGCTTGAGCGCGTTGATCTTGGACTCGATCGTGGTGATGAACCTGGGGTCAGCGAGCGGGCGAGTGCCGTACGCACTTGTCAAAGAGCTCAATCTGGTACGGTCCGGAGCCAGGGAGCGAGACAAACTCGATCAGCGCGACGGTAATGTTGTGCCAGAGCCTGATGTCAGCAAGCAGTCTACGTCGCGAGCACGACGCACTTCTTCTCGTAGGCGGTGCGGATCTTTGTCCAGCTCGGGCGGAGGGCATCAGGGGCGGCGGCCTCGGCCTTCTCGAGGAAGCTGAGGGGGTCGACCTTGGCGGGCTGGTCGATGTCCATGGTGGTGAGGGTGGGGGTGGGGGTGATGGTGAGCAAGATGTCAACAGCCTACAGCCTTGAAGCAGCACATGCATCATCATCACAGCGACAGCGACAACGCGTAACCGCGAAGGGGGGTGATACAAATACTCCCGCTATGGCCAGATTACACGTGGGTCATTTCCAGAGTTCGTCCTGGCCCGACTTTTCCAGCTCCGGTGTGTCGGTGAGATCCAAGTCCGTCGTCGACCTTCTTGTTGTGCTCACTGTTCCGCTCGACCTAGACACACACAATGCCGCCCCGGCCAGGACTCAACGCCATCAGGCGGTATGCGACCGTCGCCGCCGACTCGGTCGCGAGCTCGAGCTCGGCCGACGCCCCGGCGCGCGTCTTCACCGACCGCAAGGCGTTCCTCTACTCGTACTACACCCACCTCCTCAGCAGGTCGCAGGTCGTGCTCCTGTTCCAGCACGCCAACCTTTCGGTCTCCGAGTCGAACGCGCTCCGCTCCGCCATTGCCGCCATCCCCGTTCCCCCCGCTGCCGACGCTGAGGCTGAGCCCGAGGCTGCCCGCCTCACCATTGCGCGTACCGGTCTCCTTGCACCCGTCGTCCGCGCCGTGCAGCCCGAGGGCGCCCGCCTCTCTGCTCACCTCGAGGGCCAGACCGCGCTCATCACCTGCCCGTCCCTGTCGCCGAAATACGTGTCGGCTGTCCTCGCCGCCATCGACAAGGTCATGAAGAAGGCCAAGAAGGACGAGGACCCCAAGGCCGCCAAGCCCGTCAAGCAGCCCGCCTTCACCCTCACCGCCGGTGTCCTCGAGGGCAACCGCCTCCTCACCGCCGAGGCCGTCCGCGAGGTCGCCAAGCTTCCCGAGCTCGACATCCTCCGCGCCCAGCTCGTCGGCCTCCTGGAGACCCCCGGCCGCCAGCTTCTTGGCGTCCTCACCCAGGCTGGTGGTGGTGCTCTCGTCCGTACCCTCCAGGGCCTCGAGCAGGGCCTCAAGGAGAAGGAGGAGAAGGCCGAGTAGATAGAATGTAACAGCATAGCATTTCTCCGAGCCGAGCATGTGCACTGAGCGTTGTTTGGCAGTGGCCGTGTCAGTGATGTTGATAGTGGTCAGTCGTGGTGTCAGGGACGTTTGCGACGGTGGTCAGCGTCTCATCTAGACTAATCGTATCATGCTGCATACTGCCTCTACTCTCTCTACCTATCTTACAGCGACAGGTAGTCGCGGACCTCCTGGTCGGTGAGTTTGCGGAATGTGGGCGCGACACGCTCGCCGCTCTGCGCGACGGTCTGGTCGGCGCTAGGCACCGAGACAATGCCGATCTCGATGGTCTCGGCGGTCATCTCGCCCTCAAAGCCCTCCTTGAGCGTCAGGAGCGCGGTGTGGATCGCGTCCTCGAGCGAGAGGTCGTCGTTGTAGCTGTTCGGTTGTCAGCACAGTCTCATCGAAAGCCACGCTGGCCTGCTGTGCGCGACGACGGCTGTAGCAGGCGCCGACCGACTTACCGCTTCTCCAAAAAGGTCTTGCCGTTGACCATGTTCTTGCCGATCGCGCTCGCCTTCCACGCCCAGTACGATCCCGAGGGGTCGACCTGGTACAGCGACTGGCCGCGGTGCGAGTCCCAACCGGCGATGAGGAGCGAGATGCCGTACGGGCGGACACCACTGTGGGGTTAGAATCACATCAGACTTCAGACTACACAATACCACAAGCCAAGCACGGCGGTGCGCGCACCGCCGTATGCTACTCACCCAGACTGGGTCGCCTTCTGCATCACGGCGGCAACCTCCTGGACGAGGACCTTGGTAGGGGGGTACTCGCCATAGACCTTCCAGTAGGCCTGGGCGATCTTGCGGGCCTTGGCGACGAGGATGCGGAAGTCGGGGCCCATGCCCGAGTAGACAAAGCCAATGTGCGGGCAGATGGGCGCGACCTTCTCGATCATGGTCGCGTCAATGAGCGCCGAGGTGTCCTTCTTCTCAGTCGCGAGCACGACGCCGTTGGTAGCTGCCATCAGTGCTCTGCTCGCCGAATACACCACCAAGCTCCAAAAGTGACTGTGGGGCTATACTCACCCTTGATACCGAGCGATGTGGTTCCGCCAGCAACGGCCGCAAGGGCGTGCTCGATCTGGACGAGCTTTCCCGAGGGCGAGAAGGTGGTGAGGGAGAACGAGTACGCGCCTCCGCCTCCGGGAGCGGCCATGTTTGTGGTGTTGGTGGGGGGGTTCGGGGGAGGGGAGTGAAGAGAGGGGGGACTAGGCGGTAGAGACTAGAAGAACAGTCGTGGGGGTGGCAAGAGCCGTGGTGGTGGTGAGGGTGTGGATATGGAGGTCGTGGATGTTGTTGACTGCTGCCTGCTCGATGATGATGAGCAAACGACGAGCGTCAGCGTCCAACGCTTGCGTCGCGCGCGCACACAATGGAGGAGTGTTTTATGTAATACCACGTGCACAATGCAGGTTGCTTATTTTATTCATAACCCCCACCTACACTACCACGTGAGCGAACGGGAATCGGCCAGGGTACGTGCAGGGCCGAGTTGGCCGACCGGGCCGAGGAAATGACAACATGAACGGGAATCTTGAGGAGAATATGTTATTGTTGTTGCCTGCCCATCGTGGTCGACTGACCCACCAACCTCTTTTAAAGAACCCCCCCGAGGACCCCCCGAGCAACTCTCTTCTCCCCCTGCTTTGTATACTGATACTCACTCCCAATGGCGGCCCAGCTCCCCATCCCCAAGTTCGACTCGATCGCAGAGATCTACCCCGCCCAGTCGGTCCTCGCCCAGGGGTGAGTAGCTAGCTGGTCGTGTGCAACATCGGCAGGATGCCAGCTGTGGTCTACCCAGGGATAGCTGGGAGTCGCTCCGTTTCTGCCTAACCACTTACTTCCGACCACTGACTCCAGATCACGCTGGGCAAGCGTCGCCGACAGCTTCAAGGCAAAGTACGGCGTTTCTCCGTCTCACATTGTCCGTGCCCCCGGCCGCGTGAACATCCTCGGCGAGCACGTCGACTACTCTCTCTTCGTAAGCTATATAGGCAGTTTCTGAGCTTACCGTAGCCCGTTCTCCCGGCCGCCATCGAGCAGGATATTATCATCGCCCTCCACACCACTGCCGACCGCAAGTGCCGCCTCGCGAACGTGTTGCCGTCATTCGGCCCGTCCGAGTTTGAGCTCACCTACGCCGAGGGCAAGTGGGACGCGGGTCTCGTGCCCCCGAAACAGGGAGGCGGATGGGAGAACTATGTCAAGGTCGCAATGCTCGAGTGTCTGAGCAGGTTCTTCCCCGCTGGCCCGACAGACAACGGTCCCGTCGGCGTTGACCTCCTCGTCTCGGGTACCGTCCCTCCCGGCGCCGGCCTCAGCGTAAGTTGCCGTATAAATTGCTACAACTGACAGTAGTCATCGGCTGCGTTCGTCGTCTCGTCGGTCATCATGTTCCTCACCGCCAACGGCCTCACCGAGGGCATCACCAAGGGCGATGTCGTCAAGATGGCCATTGCCAGCGAGCACCGCATGGGTCTGCGCACAGGCGGCATGGACGTAAGTCGGATGTCCGTTCTCATAGCTGACTTTAGCAATCCGCGTCGGCGCTCTCGCTTGCCAACTCTCTCCTCCACCTCTCCTTCCACCCCAACCTGGAGGCTGCTCCTCTGCCCCTTCCCCCGTCTCTTGCCGTCGTGATCACCAACTCGATGGCTCCGCACGCCCTCGCCGACTCGGCACCGGTGCAGTACAACCTCCGCGTGGTGGAGGTTCTCTGTGCCTCGCGCTTGCTACTGCACGCCTGGGGAGTGGATGCGCCGCGCGCCACCAAGGCTGGTGAGGAGGGCCGCATCTGGCTCCGCGAGGCGCTGGACCTGTGGGAGAAGCAGGCATCCGAGGAGGAGCTCTACCAGCACGCGCTGGACGACCTGCCCACCGTGCTCGGCATCAAGCCGGAGGGTTGGACGCGCGAGGAAATGGTCGCTGCCAGCGGAATGTCTGCGGCGGACTTTGAGGCGACCTACCTCGACTTTATCCCCGTGCGTGCCGAGCGCTTCCAGCTGCAGAAGCGTGCCGAGCACACGTTCGCCGAGTCGCTCCGCGTCGCGCGCTTCAAGACGCTGTGCGAGGAGGCTGCCGCGTCTGGATCTGGATCTGAGGAGAGTGTAAAGGAGCTCGGCGCGCTGCTGAACCAGTCGCACGAGTCGCTGCGCGACCTCTTTGACGCTACCGTGCCACAGGTCGAGGCGCTCCGCGAGCTCTGCCTCAAGAACGGCGCGCTCGGAGCACGCCAGACGGGCGGCGGATGGGGCGGAGCCGTCATCTCGCTCCTCCCCGTCGACGCCGTCCCCGGGTTCCTCAAGAACATTACACAGCAGTACGAGCCGTTCACAAAGCTCTCGGCCGACGAGCTCAAGGACGCGGCGTTCGCCACAATGCCTGGAGCCGGCGCGGGCATCTACACCGTCGACGGCGGCGACGTCAACTAGTCTGGATCTGCATTAGGCATTTGGTAGCTCTTGGTTGTTGGTTGTTAGTGGGGCAGTGGGCCAATGTACATACGTCATGAAGTTATTGTGAGCAACGGCAGTCGTGGAAAGCGGTGTAGACGTGCAGGAACGTGCCACCTCAATCGAGGCAGAGATTTGAACCGACCGGAAGTTCGGTTCGGAAAGTCCACTGCGTCCTCTGTTCACTGCATCGGCTGTCGGAGTGGTACGATAGCTCTCGCAATCATGTCTTAAGCTGCAATTAGTGCACGTTAACATCGCCCCCGCGGTATCTCGTCGCCGTGTTGAACACCGGAGCGGTGTTTCCGAGGCCGTCCTGCGGAATTCCCGCTGATAACCGATGTAATGGACGTGGTTGATTTCGGTCACCTGCCTGCACAGCCTTTTCGGTGCCGAATGCGTCGGGCTTACAAACATTGAAGCATAAATAGACGATCACTTTGCAGTTTCCCACATCCACGAAGCACAACTTGCCCCCCCACCACTCGACCTAAGAATGGAGGACAAGCAGGAAATCCAGCGGCGGGAGACACCAGCGGGGCCAGACGTGCCAGAAGTGCGCCTCGCGCCTCCGCCAGCCTATCTCCACCCAGACCCCGAGGTCGCCGACGCCGAGCTTGCGGCCGAAACCGCCGCGCTCGCAATGTCCTCCTCGGACCCGCTCCCCGGCCTCCCAGACCACGAGGAGCTCGGCCTCGGTATGCTTGGTTACTGCCGCTAGCAACTCACACCAGACTTTGCCGACCTCGAAATCTCCGGCCCGGGAGCCGACACCAAAGCCAAGCTCACTGGGGACGGCACCGTGGAGATGTGGTTCGAGATGAAGAAGCCGCTTCCCGCGCTGCCAAAGCTCTCGTTCCCTGCGCCCCCGCGCCGAGCCTCCTCACTGGGCGCGGGTGCTAGCGCTGCGCCCGCCGCCGAGTGCCCGCCACTCAATATCGTCATCTTTGTCGTCGGCTCCCGCGGTTAGTTGGGTTCCTCGCCACTGTCAACTGACGACAGGCGACGTGCAGCCGTACCTCGCATTCGCGATCCGGCTTATCCAGACTAACGGGCACCGCGTGCGTATAGCGACACATCCGGCATTCAAGGACCTTGTTCTATCCGGCAACGACCACCTGGGCGTTAGTGAGCGTTTCGGAAACCTGAAAGGCCGCCTCGAGTTCTTCAGTGTGGGCGGCGACCCCAAGGAGCTCATGGCGTTCATGGTGAAGAGTAAGCCTCACCAAAGAGCCCAATTGAGCTGACGCCAGACCCAGGCCTGATGCCGGGCTTCGAGTCGCTGACGAACGGCGACGTGAGCGCCAAGCGCCGCATGGCGGGCGAGATGGTGCAGGGGTTCTACGCGTCGTGCTTTGAGCATGACCCCGTGTCCGAGGTGCCGTTCGCAGCGGACGTTATTGTGTCAAACCCGCCCAGCTTTGCGCACATTCATGTCGCTGAAGCGCTCGGCATCCCGCTCGTCATGTCGTTCAGTGAGTTAGCCGTCTATCAGATCAGAGAACTGACAGCAGCGATGCCGTGGTCGCCGACGAACAGGTTCGCGCACCCGCTCGTCAACGTACAGAGCTCCAACGCTAGCCCGGGACTCACAAACTACCTCAGCTACGCCCTCGCTGATACTCTGTTAGTTGTTCACTCATTCCGGAACTGACGGCAGAATGTGGCAGGGCCTGGGAGACATCATGAACCGCTTCCGGGTGCAGCTCGGCCTCGCACCTCTGTCGGCACTGACTGGTCCGATGGCCACTGAGCGCCTCGGTGTGCCGTTCCTCTACGCATGGAGTTCAGCGCTGCTCCCCAAGGCTGACGAGTGGCGGGAGAATATCGGTATGCTGCCTCACAAGGCTGTTCAGCTGACACCAGACGTTGCGGGCTTCTTCACCATGCCGACGACCATCTCATACACGCCCGACGCTGCGCTGGCCAAGTTCCTCGCCGAAGGACCAGCAGTGTACATTGGCTTTGGCTCCATTGTGGTGGACGACCCGGACGCGCTCACGCGTACGATCCTGGCGGCAGTGGCAGAGGTGGGGTGCCGCGCGCTCGTGAGCGCGGGGTGGTCGGACCTCGGCAGTGAGACGCTCCCCGGCAATGTATTCCTTATCAAAGAGGATATTCCGCACGACTGGCTGTTTGATGCGGGCCGCGTCGCAGCAGCCGTCCACCACGGCGGCGCCGGCACGACGTCCGCAGGCCTGCGGGCGGGCCTGCCTACTGTCATTATCCCATTCTTTGGGGACCAAAAGTTCTGGGGCACAGCTGTCGCGCTCGCTGGCGCTGGACCCCCGCCTATACCGTTCAAAAAGCTCACTGCGGAGAAGCTGGCGGACGCTCTGCGCTTTGCGCTTTCCGAGGAGGCGCGCACCGCTGCCGGAACGATCGGTAAAGCGATCAGAGAGGAGGACGGCACGCTCGCGGGCGTGAAGATGTTCCACTCCCACCTGCCCCTCGACATTATGCGGTGTGACATTGACCCGACGCGCGCGGCGCAGTGGTGGTGCAAGAAATACGCGCTCCGCCTCTCGTCCCGGGTCGTCGGGGCGCTCATCGACCGCAAGGCGCTGAGCTGGCGGCATCTCGAACCGCTCCGCGTCAAGGAGT
Organism: Apiotrichum akiyoshidainum; assembly: GCA_002973495.1. NCBI lineage: Eukaryota > Fungi > Basidiomycota > Tremellomycetes > Trichosporonales > Trichosporonaceae > Apiotrichum > Apiotrichum akiyoshidainum. Next base: position 25,513 of record PQXP01000165.1, read on the forward strand.
ACGAGACGACGAGAACGTACACGGATCCCATCACGGCCGGCTCGCAGGCCCTCCTAGGCATGATGACGACCGGCATGGTTGGAAGCGCGCAGCTCTTCACCCCGCAGGCGGTGAGTTCAGAGCAGCTTCGAGATGTCCCTACACAGCTGATAGCAGCACCATGGCCTCAAGAAGCTGACGTGGGGCCTGTTCAAGGGCGGCGCCGACGTGGTGGATGTCATGCACCAGGGTTTCGAGAACCTGCCGCGCATGATGGGCACACGCGTGCGGCCGCGCTCGCGTGTCGAGGGCATCGGCAGCGGCCTGAAAGAGGGCGGCAAGTCGCTGACGTTTGGCTTTGTCGACGGCATCACCGGCCTCGTCACTGAGCCCATGGACGGCTACAAGCGCAAGGTGAGCCAGCTGCGGTGACCAGGCTGTTGCAGCTGCTAACCTGCAGGGAACGCTGGGCGCGATCGCGGGCGTGGGCACTGCTCTCCCGAATCTCTTTTTCCGACCACTCTCGGGATGCTTTGGCGCGCTCGTACACCCGACTGTCGGCGCGTACAAGTCGACGCGCGCATGGATGCACCAGGAGGGCCCCCTCGTCGGGCCCCGGCGCGCCGCCGCGGCCGTCGCGTCGCGCGACATGACCCGCGACGAGTCGACCGTCATCGTGCTGCAGTTCAGGCAGGCCACGCTCAAGGACAATGTGAAGGCACGCCAGGAGGCCGATGCGCGGCGCCGGCGGGAAACTGAGGCGGCGAACGCACTCAGCGAGCTGTCCAAGGAGGAGCGCCAGGCGATTGCGGGCAGGTCGTGGTGGGAACACGCGCTGCCGCCGCCCAGGCTCGACAAGATGCTGAGCAATGCGGACAGATCTGCGTCTACGGACAGGCTCTCGCCGCCACACTCCGAGGCCGCCAGCGCCGCGTCGTCCCCGCCCCTGTCGCCCGTCACGCCCGCCACTCCGCCAGCGGCACTCCGCCCGCCGCCTCTCCCGCCGCGGCACGGCTCGGCTGGGGCCGCCAGGAAGGGGGATGCGCCAAGTGGGTCGCCGACAGGACTGTATCAGTGACGGTGATGGGATCAAGCGGAGTTGTACACGCGCATGAAGGACGTTTCTGTCACTGTTTAGATTCATTGCACATTCCTGCACATTTCTCTCCTCGCGCTCCTATTCTGTACTACTGCGCACCGTCGTACTTGTCCGAGTTCTGGATGATCGCGTGGATCCAGTCGACGATACCCCAGTGGGCGTCGACGCGGGCGCGCTCGTCGACCGTGTGGATGTTGGCTCCGGAACTCAGCGGCGCACCGCTGAAGCGGAACACGTTGCGCGTGAGGTTGTAGTACATCTTGCAATCGGTGTTTCCCGTCGACGCAAACGGCGTGACGATGCGCTCCTTGCCGTCGGGGCCCGGCATGACGGCACGCACCGTGCCCGCGAACAGGTCCCAGACGCCGCCGGAGGAGGCCGTCGGCGGCGCCGGCTCGAGCGGCAGGCCCATGGTCTCAACGTGCACGAAGCGGCCGCCCTCGGTGCCGTTCGTCCACGCCGAGAATGGCAAGCCGTGCATTTTCGCCACCTTGCCGAGCACCTTTGCGACGTGCGCCTGCGTCGAGCCGACGCTCTCGGAAAAGTCGATACGGAAGTTGACGGCCGCAGTGACGAGCTCGGGGAGCGCGTTCACCTTGACGCCGCCGCGGATCACGTCCACTGCGGTCGTCGTGCCGACCAGCGCCGCGTACATTGGCGACGTCGCAGCGACCTTGTCCGCCAGCTTGCTCCAGCCCTTTGGACCGCGCTTCAGCAGCTTGCTCCACGCGGACGGGAATGCGGCGCCGTGCTCGCTAGCGCACTGTAGGCCGGTCAGGATCGGCGACGACGGAGTCAGCTTGCGTGCAAACCGCGCATCCTCGAGCGCGGTCACCAGCTGTGACATGATGCCGATACCCGTGTGCTTGGGGGGCACGGACGAGTGCTGTTGGTGGTTAGCGTGCTGTTTTCAATAATGAGCTGAACTGGTCAGCACTCACGCCGCCGTCAGTGCCGACCGAGATAACAATGTCGAGATAGCCCTTTTCACTCGTGCCGGGGACGGCGAACGGAGCACCGAAGAACTGAGGTCAGCTGGTTTGACTTGGGAAGCTTACGTTGTCCTCCGTTCCGGTGCCCTCGTCGATGACCATGAGCAGGCCGTCCTTGCCGTAGCGCTCCTCAAGGAACGGCGCGATACGGCCCTGTCCGCGGCGCGCGAACACCTCCTCCTCGTCAAAGCCGTGCGAGAGGATGAGTGTGCGGCGCGGCTTGAAGCCGCCTTCCAGAAGGTGGGTGATTGCTTCCCCTGCTGTCAGCTCACGGCACACAGTGATGATAGCTTACACTGTGCGACAAGAAGGGTCTTGTCGTCGGCGGCACCGCGACCCCAGATGTGCGTGCCGTCGTTGTGGCCGCTGAACGGGGGGTGCGTCCAGCGATCCAGCGTCGAGTCGGGGGCGGGAGTCACGTCGTAGTGCGACATGAGCAGGAGGGGCTTGAGGCTCGCGTCCGAGCCCTCGAATGTCGCCACGATGCCGAGCGCTGCCGTCAGTGCCTGCTCAAGCTGCCGAATCCCCAAGCAGGATTGCAGCTCACGACTCACTATTGACAAACTCGACCTTGGCAGCAGACCACGCAGTGGGGAAGCTCGCCTCGAGCCACTTTTTAAAGTCCTCAAACGGCGCCCAGCGGTCGTCCTCGCCGGGCTCGCCGTTGTCGTCAAAGCTCTGGGTCGGGATGCGGACGGCCGCCTGGAAGAGCTCGGTCGAGTGCGCGCGCGAGTCGTCTGTCCACGCGATGCGCGTCGCGGGCTCGAGGGGGGCGGGCTGCACAGGGCACTTGACGCTCGTAGCCTCCTTTCCGTGACATCCCGCGCGAGAGGCAAGGCTGGAGATTCCAGAGAACGAGGGGCCAAAGTGGACCACCGCGAGGAGAGCGAGCAAGCCCATGGCCGCAAGGCGCCAGCTGCAGCGCCCGCGGCGGGGGGCCTCAGCCTCGGGCAAGGGGTCAAGCGCAAGAAGGTGCTTGTCTGCTGTCTTTTCCATCGTGGATGAGATGAGCGATGGAGTAAATGCAAAGGAGAACCGACAAGGTGGGCTGTTGATAGCACGGTTACTGGGTTTACCATATGGTCCTCGCAGATGGCCGAAACGACGTCATTTCCAATCCACAGTGGTCGGTGGAGGTTTGTGGCGTTTGAGGTCATGATAGACTTCTTTTTTGTCTTCTTTTCTTTTCTTTTTAGTTTGTTTTTATTTTGCTCTGTCAACTGGGCTAGTGACTGCAGCCTTACAGGAAGAATCTGAGAGAGGACTGCATCAGAGGCGGTATGCAATACTTGTGTTCCGTCAATCGTTCTGCTACTGTGACACTTGTCGTGACCACGGGCCTGCTCAGGTGGAGAAGATACATTGGGAGATTTCTGGCCAGAAGTAGATACGATGTGGTGGAGGGGCAGAGCGCCGGCACTGCCGGAGCTTCAGACCTGTAGCCTGTCATATCTCGGATTAAACTGTAAATTGTCGATTCACTGAATGCGACTGGAAAGTGGTCGAGGATACACTAAAGCGGAATGCTCCGCTTAGAAGCGGGAGCGGCGCTTCCTGGAGTGACGCTTCTTGTTCTTGCACTTCTTGAGAGCCGTGGTTGGGAGCGTGGCGGTGCCGTTGCCCAGCGTAAAGCTGCCAGAGGCAATGCTTCCGGCAGCGGAGCCAGAGGCAGCGGCAGCGGAGCCCGAGGCAGGAGCAGCGGAGCCAGAGGCAGACGCAGAGGAAACTGCGGCGAGAGCCCCGCCTGTGGTAGGAGACAGAGGTGTACCAACGGTAAAGCCCGGGGTCGAGGCACCCGCAGCGGAGGCAAGGTGTCCAATGCCCTCAGTCTCAGTCGCGGAGCCGGCGGCGGAAGACGACGAGTGAGTGTCTGTCTCCGCCATGGGGAGGTCTTCAGTGGCGGTGTTGGCGGCAGAAGAAGCGGACGAGGAGGCCGCGCTCGAGGCAGGCACGGCAGCATCCTCGCTGGTAGCAATGGTGGTAGGGGTGGTAGTAGGAGTGGCAGTGGTAGTCGGGGTGTCAGTAGACGCGGATTGAATCTCGTTGAGGTTGTTAAGAGGGTTCGTCGGGGCAGGGCCAGCAGGGGCGGTGTTGTTGGGAGGCATCACACCGGGGCGGAACGAGAAGGGGGCCGGGGTAACCTTGGCGGGAGTGCGGACGGCGGGAGGAACACCCGACTTTGTGGCGGGGGTCTCGGCGGGGTCATCGGGCTTGCCCATCTCGACGGCCTGCTTCACGTTCTCGGGGTTGATTGGCCAAATGTCATTCTGGGCTCCGTTGGCACTGGTGGGGGCGTGCGAGTGGCCGGAAACTCTGGGTGGAACCATGTGGGGTACGAGGGACTTGTAATGCACCGCGTCACAGCTGCGGGTTAGATTAAAAATGGCACCAGCCTGTCCCAGATCGGTGTTTGTACCGCCACTCCTCCATGAGATGGGACTGTGGAGGATGAACACCTGCCAGCCAAACAGACGTTGGGGCTAGAAATAGCGGAAGTAGGGGGCGGTTCTTGCAAGGTGAGGCATTAGGCTCCTGTTAGCAGAGGTAACTTAACAAGAAGTACCCATAAGGCATGACGAGTACCACGCTCCTTGCCAAGGTGCTTTTCTTCGGGGGTGGCGCTAACCGTGTCTGTGGGAAAACTGGTGCACGCGTAGGGTGGTCGCGCGGTCGCGTCGTGTCCAAAACGCGAAATAGGTGAGTCGCACTCGAGTGAGGACAGGAGGGTCGTAAAGGTTGAAGGGCTTGCAGTGGATACGAGAGGAGTCGCCATGTATCCTCGCGTACTGATCTGCCAGAAGGGACAAGTGCATGGCCTCTCTTACTGCACGGGTATGGCTTATCTGCAGTCGTTAGGGGACATTGCGCTTTCCTCGACGACCAGAAGGCCGAGCGAGAGTTTGGTGACCGACAAGCAGGTAACGATCATCTGGAGGAAGCATTTTCGCTTGCTCCGAACATTGTTCAGTCCGAGTGGTTACAGAACGGTGCCATTTGGTAATTACCAGATCAGCCGAAGATTCTTGATACGCTGTCGCCACCAAAGAACGCTAACACCGCGCAGACAGGCCGTCGGAGGGTTACAGCAGGCGCTACTGCATTCTCGCCCACTAGTGCAGTGCGTTTCACCGCAGTAGCGTGCAGTGCATGCAATACGGTACGCGTCGACGCGCAGCCGTCGCCCAGGACAATGGAAATCGGACAAGGAGGGTGCGGCCAGGTGTACAGGTGTCGCGCACGGACACGAGAGTGTCTCACTCACGTCTGTGCTCACTTGACTGATGATGATGGGCGAGGCGAGAGCGAAAGAGGTCTGTCTGGGTGGGATGCTGGCCAAGAGGATGAAGGATGAAGGGATATTGGGAATCGGGGGATGCTGTGGATGCTGGAATCTGTCATTCTGGTATATCAAAAGGTGATGGACATCTGACAACAACAATCCCAGCGCGCCGCGCCCCACAATGAGACTACTGACAAAGTATGCTCACGCTAGCATCGATCCCTCATCTTGAATATCCAATCTCACAACAGCACTCTCGAGTACTCGAGTTCAGACCTCTGCACGCGCTGCACGGCGCCCCCCGCCCCCCTCATCCAGCCACTCACTCGAGTAACTGATGGCCCATGGGTACCAGAGACTGTGCTGGCTGACATGCTTGCCACCCACATGAGCGCTCAGGCCATGGACCTCAGTCCTCTCGCTTCAAGCTTGCTTTCAGTCATGTCAGCGGTGCTTCGGGGCGAGTGAGTCATCTTTGGACTGTGAGACCATGAGATAACGAGGGTGTGGCGTGTTGTGTCAGTGCCCAGTGGCCTTTGTTCCCCAGCACCACCCTCTCCAGTCGAGCTGTGGCGACCACAGCCCCGGGGCATAGTGATTAGTGGGTGGCGTCGCGTCGGTGGTGTCTGAGGGTGTCCATGTTCTTTGGTGGTTGATCCCCCATCCCCCACCATAGCCAGCCCGTGGATGTGTTTATAACGCTCCATCTTCCGGACAACTTCTCGTTCTTCTTCTCCTCATCCCTCTTTCTCTCCTGTCAACAACACAACACTTCAATCCAGTGCATCTCACAGTGCCTACTCTTCTCTACCCTCTTGCTGCTCCGTACACATTACATTCCCACAATGCTGCTCGCGTCTGGCGTCACAGACGTAAACGTCCTCTTTGGAATCCTGCGGGCCCTTATGGCCTACTTCTTCCCCACCCTCATCCACCCGTCCCCCGCTCCTGAAGCACCCGCCTCCATCCTCAAGGCCAAGAAGAACAAGACAAAGAAGACAAAGAAGACAAAGAAGAACAAGAACAAGAACAAGAACAAGCAGAATGCGGCCTCTGAGCATGCACCTCACACCATCGCCGAGAGCGCTGAAATCGCTGTGAGTACTCCTTCCACTCAGGTGGAGTGGCAAAAACAAACATCATTGACATAAACAAGGCTTCCCTCTGTGTGCAGGCAAACAACACCATCGCCACTCCATCATCCATCACGGACGAGGACCTTCTTGGTGACATCACTCTTGTCTCCCCCACCTGCGACATCGCAAACGATGTGGTCACCACTGTCGACTGCGTCGCTGCCACGATGGACGCCGAGGCCGCCACTGTCGCCCTGTTTGACGAGCCCATCCAGACCCGCCCCCTGTGTGACGACCTCTTCTTTGCGCCCGGCGACGAGATCACCGTCTCATGCAGCGGCAGTCACTCTACCAACACTTCCCGCGAACCTCAGGCAGGCCTTGCGGAGGTTACAGTTGAGCAGGTGGCTCTTGAGGTTCGTCCCGTTGTTTGTTTACCCCGCTCACCCACAGACCGAGCCCCAGCTAGGCTTCACTGCCCCGGAGATATTTGTCATCCCCCCTCGCGAGCCCGAGGGCTGGATGGAGATGGCCAACACGCAGTGGACCCAGTTTCCGACCAGTAAGTATTGTCTAATCAGTCTTCCATATTGAAGTTGACACATCAGACGCGGACCGCCCAAGCGTCCCGTGGATGCTCTGCTCGGGCTGGAAGACCCGCGCCCAGTTCCACGCCTACCTGTCGAGCCTCAAGACACAGGTTCGCCAGGACGAGGAGAGTCACTATTCCTCCGACGATCTCCCCCCGCTCTCCGGGGACGACCCCGACACCGATACCGACTCGGAGACCAGCGACACGGAGCTCCGTACCCCTCAGCCCAGCCCTCGCGGCTCTTTCGCTACCATCCCCTTCTTCACAGAGGAGGAGCGGGAGAACTGCGAATACGTCAGCACCCTGCCACCTCGCCCCGAGGCCCGCATGGAGATGCGCAACTTCGGCACGGCCGACTCGGACGACTCCGAGGACGATGCGTGCACCACCGCGGGCCGCAGCCGCCCTGCTCCCTCCAAGACCAAGACCATCAAGATCAAGGGCCGTACTAAGCCTTCCGACGGCCTCACCCTCGACTCAGACGACTACTACCTTACCTCGGACGACTCGGACTCGGGCGAGGACTCGGACGAGGTTGTGTTGATGTCTTCGTGGCCCATTCCTCTTGCTACCTTCTCCTCGACCTGCCTCGACACGATCGTTGAGACGGACGAGCACGAGGAGGCGTACGAGCAGCTCATCGCGCCCGCGGCCGAGGTAGTGCCGAAAGAGTGCCTCGACACCATTGTCGAGCTGGACGAGTTGGACGAGGCGCACATGCGGCCCACCCCGAAGGCAGCGCCGATCTCCGTTGAGGCAGTGTCGAAGACCTGGGCGGACTGGGCTGAGGAGGACGAGGACGAGCCCGAGCTGTTCTGGCCCGCGGACTGGTACAAGGCCCAGCCCCCGCCCCAGGCCAAGTCTCAACTTACGTCCAAGTCCCAGCAGCCTGAGTCCCAGACCAAGTCTGAGTTCCAGACCGAGCCTGAGTCCCAGCCCAAGTCGAAGAGCTGGGCCGACTGGGCGGATGAGGAGGAGGAAATCAATTGGCCCGCGAGCTGGAGCTCCCCTCAGGCCACCACTATCGCCACAGTCCCTGCTTCTCTTGCGACGACGGCTGGCGCCGTCGCCATCGCGGCACATCTCGAGAAACTTCCCGCGGCCCCCATGGCCGCTACTGGTCGCTCTGTCGCTTCTCGGGTATCCATACCCAATGAACCAGTCCTGAAGGTCTCCCGTACGCCCGCGGTCGCTCTCAATGACCTTTTCAAGGCGCGCCTCCAGGCGTTGTCTGCCTAGATTCGTCCAACATTAGCGACATGTTAGCTGCCACACGCCACGTCACCGGCCATCTTACCACAACCTATACCCACCATCCTATACCCACCATTCAGTCAAGTCGCTACCCCTAATCGCCCTTCCTGACGTTAACGTCTCCCCATCCATCCGCCCTCGCCCGACCGCGACGAACGACGTCAATACCCCTTGCCCTGCCGATGCGGTTTCCGTGCCCGCGCCTGCGCGAGTGCCAGAACGACCTAAAATCTAAAGTAATACATGTTGTTGTTGGATGTTGTACTCGCCATACTGCGGCTGTCGCTGCCGCTTCCCCTCCCTCCTCTCGTCCTTCCGCCTGCTTCACTCCACTCCGTCCACGTCGAGACCGACACGGCCGGTCGCCTGCCTGTTCCTGTTCACAGGACATGCTCCCCTATCCCACGAAGCGCATCACGGCCATGATTATACACGCTAATGACACGTATGGAGAGAGGCGCTCTCCTATCCTCGCACAGTTGTAGAAGACGCCGAGGAATCTGTTCCGTTAGTATTGATACTATTACTCGTTAGGTTGTTTCTGCTCTGCCCTGCCATGTCCCATATGCCAATGAAGAATGAAGCCATTCCCATTTGCACCGCCCGGAGGAGAGCAGAAGCAAGGAGAAGCGGGCACGCCGAAGATCACTCACCCCTGGCGGTTGCGGTCGATGAGGTTGGGGGCAGCGCTGCGGACGTAGGTGCAGGTGCAGATGAGGAGGAGGAAGACGCGGAGGAGCGACTGAAAGTTGAGGAGCGCAGTCTGTGGGTCAGCGTGTAGGTCTTCGGGAGAAACAACCGGAAGGACAGTGGAAGGGAGGAGCGCTGTGGGTGGCGAGAGCAGGGGGAGCAGGACATACCATAGCTGGTCCCGGATGCGAGTGTGGAAATGGGGTATCTCTCGTTTGACGCTGTTTTCTGGCTTAGGTCTTGTGCGGTGGGTGGGAAAAACGGGATGACTGCAGCGGTAGTCGTTGTCGCTGCTGTTGTTGCTGTCGCTGCCGGCGATAGTGATGGCGATGAGGAGATGAGAGATGAGATGATCAAGGAGAGATATCCGACAAACGAACAACGCGTCAGAGGCCAACATCCCAGTGCGTGGCACTTCTGGCTGGCGGCGATTTGATCCCGCGTCTGCTACCCCGCATTCCCCGCATTTCAGATGACGGAGCGAACTGAACTGGGAGACCCGTCGCGCAACAACAATCCCCAACTTCAGACTCTTCTCCTCCTTCTGCTTCTTGTATCTACCCACAACACCATGCCCCCGAAGCGCATGGGAAGCCTCAGCTCCGTACGTGGTATCTGCGCCGCCTACTGACCCGCAGTTCCAGCCGACATTGTCGTTTGGCCCAGCGAGCTCGAGCGCAGGCCCGAGTACGCCCCGCGGCGGGACGCGCTCAGCGTCGGGCTCGTCGTCCTCGTCCCGCCGCTCAAAGCTTGCCCAGTCCGGCCTTGGCCACACAGCGAGCCGCGATGCAATGCCGCCGCCCCCGCTCCCCCTGCCGCGCAAAGGCAAGGGCCGCATGGCGGACGCGGAAGCGACCACACTGGATGCAGACGACGATATCACGATGGTCGACGACGACGACGACGTGATTACCATTAGCAGTGACGACGAACCGATACCCACTCCAGCACCACGAGCTTCCACCAATCGCAAAAGGAGCAGGAAGGAAGGTGAGCTACGCTTTGCATGACACCAGCTGACGGCAGCGGTAGAGGAAGGTACGACCCGCGCACTGTGGACGGACGTGTATGCGCCGACAACTGAGGTTAGCTGTTGGTGGTTTGCAGAAGCTGACTTCAGGCGGAACTGGCACCTGGAAAGGCGAGGATCAGCCGCGTCAAGGACTGGCTGTCCGAGGCAATCCGCGGCGTGCCCGCCAGCGCGACTCACGATCCGAGTCCGGCCCTCCGAGACCGTGTGCGAAAGTACAGGGTGAGCTCTTTGCCTCCATCTCATAGCTGACAGCAGCGTATTCTGCTCATTACGGGCCCAGCAGGTATCGGCAAGACGACCACTCTGCGTCTGTTGATGGAGAGCATGGGTGTCGAGCTCGTCGAGTGGACCGAGGGCGTCGAGGAGCGCAGCCTCGGAACTGGCTTTGGTAGGCTCCCAATTTCATGTTGATAGCTGACAGCGATCCGCAGAAAGCGAGTCGTCCATATCAAAATTCTCGTCCTTTCTTTCCCGGCACGCCTACCCGCCGCTCTCGCTCGGTCTCGCGGGCTCGCAGGCGGCCAGCCGCCCCCGCGTGCTGCTCATGACGTCGCTCCCAAACCTCGGGCACCTCCCGACGCGCGAAGCGTTCCACGCTGCCCTCCTGAGCTTTTGCCGCAGCTATAACAGCGCCAGCTCCCCGCTTGTGATTGTGCACTCTGACGCTGGCTCTGGCGGCCGTGCAGAGGACAGTTGGATGGGCCGCGAGCGGGGCGGCTTCGAGGGCGCGGCCGAGATCCTCGGCCGCGAGGTACGCGACGGACCGTGGTGCAGTGAGATTGCGTGAGTTACCAGGTGCGTGAAAACAACTGACGGCAGGTTCCTCCCTCTCGCAATCACATTCATCACCAAGGCGCTCCAACGCGTTCTGTCCCTCGCGGTTCACGATGCCGCGCGCCGGCCCTCGCAGGCGGCCGTGCAGCTTATCGGCCTTTCGGCGAACGGCGACTTGCGCTCGGCTATCAACTCGCTCCAGGTGCTGTGCACGGGCGACATGAGCAATAAGAAGAAGAGCAAAGGGGAGGAAACGGAGAAGGCGAAGCGGGGAACCGGAAAGGGCAGCAGAGGAGGACGCGGCGCCAAGCTGGCCGTCAGCGACGAGATCCGTAGAGCGTGAGTTGGCCCGTGTTTCCTCAACTGACGCTAGCCTCGACGCTGTTACGCGCCGCGAGCAGTCGCTCAACCTCTTCCATGCACTCGGCAGGGTCATGTACAACAAGCGCCTCGGCGACCCGCCGACGGACGCCGACGACGCAGAGGCGATCGAGGCGGTGCGACGACTGGCGCCCGACGACCCGCTGCCGCATCACCTCAGAGAGTTTGAGCGCCGCAAGTCGATGGTGCAGATGGAGGTGGGTTGTGGGAGGCGGGGAAGCTAGCTAACCTGCAGGACTTTATCCCCACCATCCCCGTCGACGCGTCGACGTTTGCGCTCTGGATCCACCACAACGTGCCGCAGTTTACCGACGACGTCGACGAGATGGTGGGCATCCTGGACGACTTTTGCGCGGCGGATCTGATGYRGWSGSATGATGAC
>PQXP01000165.1:37054-53079 GCA_002973495.1 Apiotrichum akiyoshidainum
GWGRRGYAWMCATSYACTAACCGCCAGTGGCAGTCGAATCCGCAGGCGATCGCGTACGCGCTTCATTTGACAGTGCGCAGCACGCTCCTGCACCTTCCGACTCCTGTTGCTCGGTAAGCTGTGGGGCTATGCGCAAAGCTGACAGCAGACGCCATCAAAAGGTCCTCAAGCCGCAGTTCTTCGATGCGTTCCGGCTCGAGAAGAGCAATGGTGCGCTTCTGGACAGTGCGCTGGAGCACGTCTCGCGGCAGGGCGTCGCGGCGAGCGTCGCCTTTGCGGACGGAAAGGGCAGTGCAAACACTCCACCGTGGGGCGGTATCTCTTCAAAGGCCGTGCTGGCGGAAACCACAGTGCCGATGGCGCTCAAGATCCAGCAGCTCGCGCGGAGTGAGTACCGACTGCGTTGTCTACGGAAACCTCGTGCCCTTGCTGTCGTTTGCGTTCTAGTTCAGTACTGACAGTAGACGCCCTCCTCCCCGCAGCGGTCGACGGGCTCGCGCTGCAGGTTCCGCAGTCGTCTCAACAATTGGTCTCGTACGCGGGGCCCGAGCTGGCCCCTGATGGCCGCGACGACGAGGACGACTTTGACGCTGCAGCGGCTGGTGAGGACGGGCTCGGCGCTCCTGCCGTACGCGTATGGGGCGCCACGCAACAAGGGGGAGACGATCATGAGCAGCAGGCACGGGGGGGAGCGGTGGATGAGCCAGAGCAGGCGCAAGAGCAGGAGCCCGGGCTCGAGGACGACATTGAGGACTGGTCCGATTAAACGCGCTGATAAAGGATGCATGGGCGTTTTGTACCATGCTGCAATGTTCGGAGTGGGCCGAGCGGCAAGCCAGTGGCCAACCAATGTCCAGCCAGTGGACTGCTTGGAAGTAGAGGCCGAGTCCCAAAATACGAACAGCGCTGGCAGCACACGCGGTGTTGAGGTTGCAGGTGCGAGCGGGCCATGCATCGGAGCTTGCCGGTTGGCTGGCGCGTGCGGGGCATGGGCGTTTGGCTGCATGGTTTCGGGGTCAGATTCCTGGACAGAGACCGTGCCATGCGGTGACGGCAAAAGTCATTTGCTGGCTGGGTGGGTGTGTCGTCAGCGCGTGCGTGCGTGCAGCAGCATCTGACAGCGTCCACCAGACAAACAGTATCCACCACCTCCACGCACATCCTTTTCTGTTTCTCTCTCCTCTCTCTCTCTCTCTCCTCTTCGCATGCTACTTCCCACATCTAGGCTCTGGCCCATCTACTCTCGCCAGCTCGCTACCAGATCTCGCTCCGTGCTCGCGGCCCGTTCCGCTCTTGCTGTAAGTGGTTGTTTTTGTTGTTGGTTCTCACAGCCCCGCCTTCTGTTGCTGCCAACCACACTTTGTCTTTGTTCCCGTCAGCCAGCGCTGACCATCTTAAAGACCACCTCGTTCTCATCTCTCTCTTCTCCATCTCTCTCTCGTCCATCCACCCTTCACTCCACCACCCCCACCCACCCCCTCCGCACTCACCGTCGCGCCCTCTGTCTCTGCTGCCGCACTACCGACTTTGACACCATGACTGTTGCCGGCGGAGCTACCTCGGTGACCAAGTCGGACGAGTACCGTCTGCCCACCAACGTCAAGCCCGTTCACTACGACCTTGCCTTCAAGACCGACCTCGCCTCCAACCCCCCCACCTTTGCCGGTGAGGCCCTCATCGACCTCGAGGTCACCGCCGACTCGAAGAGCATCACCTTCAACATCCACGAGAGCCTCAAGGTCACCCACGTCGCTATTGCCGCCTCCGAGCTCAAGACCACCGCCGCTATCCACATCCCCCTCTCGTCTATCAAGCACGATGACAAGCAGGAGCGCTCGACCATTGACCTCGCCGCCCTCCCCGAGGGCCTCCTCAAGCAGGGCTCCAAGGTCAAGCTCTTTGTCCGCTGGGAGAGCCCTCTCGGCGACAACATGGTCGGCTACTACAAGTCGGACGGCGACCTCGACGAGGCCACCGGCAAGAAGCCCATGTGAGTACTGAGCACAGATGTGGACGCTGGACGTAGACTGCGCACACACGCATGTTCCAGACACGGTCCCATCAGTCATGAGAGTGACTGCCCCGCCCTGACACCTCCACAGCTACGCTCTCACCCAGTTCGAGCCCACCGCTGCCCGCCGTGCGTTCCCCTCGTGGGACGAGCCCCTCCTCAAGTCCAAGTTCACGATCTCGATGATTGCCCGTGAGGAGGAGACTGTTCTCGCCAACATGCCCGCCACCTCCGTCAAGCCCTGGAAGCCCGCGTCGAACGCGACCTCGGCCCAGGCTCTCTCCGAGGGCTACGAGCTTGGCTCGCTCCTTGCGTACTCGTTCACCGCCGGCAAGACCGAGGGCAAGACTGAGGGCAAGACTGAGGGCAAGACTGAGGGCAAGACTGAGGGCAAGACTGAGGGCAAGACTGAGGGCAAGACTGAGGGCAAGACGGAGGGCAAGACTGAGGGCAAGACCAAGACCGAGGCCGCGCTCTCTGGCAACTGGAACATCACCAAGTTCGAGACCACCCCCCTCGTCTCCACCTACCTCGTCGCCTTTGCCTGCGGAGAGTTTGCTTCGCTCGAGAGCGAGCACCACTCGAAGCTCACCGGCAAGACTGTTCCCCTCAAGATCTACGCCACCAAGGACCAGATCAAGAACGCTCAGTTCGGTCTCGACATTAAGAAGTGGGCCCTTCCCGTCTACGAGGAGATCTTCGACATTGCCTACCCCCTTCCCAAGCTCGACACCCTTGTCGCTCACGACTTTGACGCCGGAGCCATGGAGAACTGGGGTCTCATCACTGGCCGCACCACTGCCTACATCTACGACCCCGAGAAGTCGTCGCTCTCTGCCAAGAAGCGCGTCGCTACCGTTCAGTGCCACGAGCTCGCCCACATGTGGTAAGTAGACCAAAGGCCTTGCGGACGCCGCTGACGACCAGGTTCGGTGACATTGTCACCATGAAGTGGTGGGACAACCTCTGGCTCAACGAGGCCTTTGCCACCCTCATGGGCGAGCTTGTCATCCCCGACCGCATCTGGCCCGAGTGGAAGGTCCGCGCCGAGTTCCTCAACTCTCACCTTACCGCCGCCCTCGGCCTCGACTCGCAGCGTTCGTCGCACCCCATCGAGGTCGACTGCCCCGACGCCAACCAGATCAACCAGATCTTCGACTCGATCTCGTACTCGAAGGGTGCCTCGGTCCTCCGCATGCTTTCTGGCGTTGTTGGCGAGGAGAAGTTCCTGAAGGGTGTCTCCATCTACCTCAAGAAGCACCTCTACGGCAACGCCGAGACCGCCGACCTCTGGGCCGGTATCGCCGAGGCTTCCGGCCTTGACGTCGCCAAGATCATGGCCAACTGGACCCTCAAGGTCGGTTTCCCCGTCATCACCGTCGACGAGAACGCCGACGGCACCGTCAAGCTCACCCAGAACCGTTTCCTCTCGACCGGTGACGTCAAGCCCGAGGAGGACGAGACCATCTGGTGGGTCCCTCTCGAGATCAAGACCCTCGACGGCGGCGAGGCGACTGTCGACCACAAGGCTGTCCTCTCGGAGCGCTCGGTCACCTACGACCTCAAGGGTGCCGACACCTTCAAGCTCAACGCCGACACTATTGGTGTCTACCGCGTCAAGTACTCGCCCGAGCGCCTTGCCAAGCTCGGCAAGCAGGCCGCGTCGTTCACCACCGAGGACCGTGTCGGTCTCGTCTCGGACGCCACCACCCTCGCCCGTGCCGGCTACGCCAAGACCTCTGGCTCGCTGAACCTCGTCAACGAGCTTGCTGCCACCGAGACCGAGTTCCTTCCCCTCGCCCAGATCGGCGGTGCTCTCGGCAAGATGTCGACCACCTGGTGGGAGCAGCCCGAGAAGGTCCGCAAGGCCATCTCCAAGCTCCGCGTCAAGGTCTTCCGCCCCATTGTCGACCGCCTCGGCTACGAGCACGGTGCCGACGACGCCCCCGACGTCAAGGAGCTCCGCGAGCTTGCCGTCTCGACCTGTGCCGTTGCCGAGGACGCCGAGGTCCTCGCCGAGCTCAAGAAGCGCTTCCAGCCCTTCCTCGAGAACAACGACGACAGCCAGATTCCCCCCGACCTCCAGCGCTCGATCTACAGCTCGGCCGTTCGCAACGGTGGCGAGGCCGAGTACAACAAGATCCGCTCGGTCTACGACAAGTCGCCCAACCCCTCGACCAAGGTCGACGCCATGTACGCTCTCTGCGCCGCCAAGGACAGCAAGCTCCTCGACCGCACCTTTGCCATGCTCTCGGACGGCTCGATCAAGGACCAGGGTGAGTATTAGTTATTCTGCCAGATTACAGCGCTGACATTTGCCAGACCTCTACATCTTCTTCGTAAGTAGAATAGGAAAGCGTAACGGCGACAGTCAGCTGACTTGCAGTACGGCCTCGGAGGCAACCGCGACTCGCGCCKCCGMTGCGCCGACTACTTCAAGGAGAACTTTGAGGCCCTCGACAAGCGTTTCTCGGCCTCGTTCGGTATCTCGCACCTCATCAAGGGCTCGCTCTCGTCGCTTACCTCGAAGGAGGACCTCAAGATGGTCCAGGACTTCTTCAAGGACAAGGGTGAGTGGGAGTGGGAGTGGGAGTCGTGTTGCGTCACTGCAGTGCCTGCGCTCGTGCGCTGGCGTGCTGGCGTTGTCTTGCTCGTCGCTTTTGTTATTGGGTCACGTTATCTGCGAGTACAGCAGCACTCGTATCCAGCAGCGTCCGTGCACGTTCCTCGCGCACGGAGCATGCCGCGAGCGACAGCGACCAACCGCAGCTGTTCGCGACGATCGTGCAAGCTGTCGATGTCGCACCTACGAGATAGCGAAACATTAGGGAAACATGCTGACAACCCCAGACACCTCTCGCTTCCGCCTCGTTGTCGCCCAGGTCTGCGACTCGATCCAGGCGTCGGCCGACTGGCTCGAGCGCGACCTCGACGACGTTGCCGAGGTACGTTCACACCTGTTGCTGATTTGTTTGCGCCGCCAGCGGTGTTGCTGCTGGTTCACGTGCAGCGCGAACAATGAGAACAGAAACAACACGGAGCGACATGGAAATGGCTGGTGACACAGGCTGACATTGCAGTGGCTCAAGGGCAACTCGTACCTCTGAAGCGCGTGCTCGCGCAGCCGGCTATAGGTGCGCGCGACGCGCCCGAGCCGGAGCCGGACCGAGTGAGAAGAATTGTCAATCTTGCTTTGGTCCGGGCGCCATGCTGGAACCGCCGGGCGGCAGCCGCCAACGGACTACCGGAGCCGGTTGGGGCACGGAGGAGAGCGGGGAGCGGAGAAGATAGGAAAGAAGCAAATAGCGCACACATGCAGTGGACGCAGGTTAGTGAATGAAGCGCGAGCGTGCAAGTCAGCATGACTTGGCTGTGGCTGCAGTGTGATTGTGACTGCAACGGGTGACTGTGATTGGATCTGCGATGGTGAACAGGACTGTGGAATGAGCATGCTTCGGACAGCAGGCAGGGCACTGGACATGCTGGTGCACTGCGGGCTCACATTCTCACGCGGCCTGGCGGTGCTGCAGTGCAATGGGCGTGCGCTGCGGTGTGGTCGGAGGAAAGGAGAGTCCTCGAGGCAGCAGACGCGCCCGATGCCGTCGGAAGCGAGTGGCCTCCATTCCTCTGTATGAGTCAGTTGGTGGTGACGGGGTGTTCTCGGTGCGTGATATCCCCCATTTCCACGTTTTCCACTCGCGAGCGAACGAACGAAGATGCATCGCTCCATGGCTCGTCCACCTCGATTTGTCGCCGGTGACTCGCCGCCGCCTCGAGGCGCGTCAATCTGCTAATCTGTCCAAGACTCGGAACATGCACGAATCGAATGAGGTGCGGGAGGCGAAAGGACGTCTCCTCGAAGCGAGGCAGCGCAAGCCGCAGAGATGCTGATCCGCGCCGCATTCGTAAGCAGACAAGAAGCGTAGCAGAAGCGTGCCCCAAGAAGACGCGCAGTGGTGACATGAATGAACGGCTGGCGATTATCTATGCCATTGATGGGCTCTCATCTCCCGATGGCGATGAACGTGTCCTGCCTCGTGGCCGGCGTCATATCGCATCTCGCGCACACATTTGCGCGCACAGAAAGCGCTCTTTTTACCTATCGGACCTGAGATCTGAAGGGAGGGTCGCTTTCCCAACGCGGTATCTCTCTGATCAGACAGAGACAGGACGCGACGAGTGACACGGCGGCAGCACCAGAACGCGAGGTCGGGGGACAAGGCCACAGGGCAGCAACGTGTCTGGCGTCTGGTGTCGTCTCGTCTGGTATCACTATCGGTAATCAGCCAGGCCAAGCAAGCAGGTCAGGCATCATCAGTAATCTGGTATCTGGGCGTCCACTACACGAATCGGTGCATCGGGCCATATCAGATGCCACCGCTTGCTCGCCGCGCCCATCCAGCGCCACCATTGCGAGAAAACCAAAAACACAACCCCGCAACGCAACGCAACAGCGCCACAATAATCCTAAAACCAAAACCAAAACCTGGACCAGACATACCAAACGCAGACCTCGAGGTTTCTGGCCTCACGCCGCCGAGGCGCCCGCCCCCCGTTCCCCGCGAGCCGGCGGGCCAGGCCTCGTGCCCGCTCTTGTCCGGTATCTGCCGCGGCGGCTGCGGTTGCGGGTGCGGCCAAGGCGGCCTGGGCCTTTCTTCCAGCTGCCCGCCCACCCGTCTGGCTTCTTTCCAGGGGCCTGACTGGGCCTTGTTCACCTCCACAGCACCGGCGCTCTGGCGCCACCTGGCCCCGCCCTCGCGCCGCCCTCGCCCGCCCGCCGAGGCCGGCAGCCCGGGGTCGGAATCTGCGTGCCGCCTGCTGCGGGTCCCACGTCGTCACACGCCCAACTGAGACGAGCACAGAAAGGGACGGCCAAGACAGCGCGCTGCCAGATGCGCTCTGCTCCGGGTCGTGTATTGGGCGCTCGTGTGTGGGGCGCGGGCGTACGGCGGGCGACTGCGGCGGCATGCAGAGCAACAGCGCTCGCGCGAGTTTGGCGACACTGTGTGCGCGCGTGACGGTTCATTCCATTGCCCACGTTCCGTTCGAGACGAGATTCCACGATTCCACGATCCCAGACCGACGGCTGGCCAAAGTTGGCAGGTGGAGACATGGGGATGTGTCGTGTCGTGTCGCGCACGCGTGTCCGTGTGCCGCTTCGTACCGAGCGATACTCGGCCCAGAAGGCAGAGCGCACCACCGAGTCGTGCGATCACGCAGTGCCCACCCCACCCCCCACACCAAAGGACAATACCCCGCTTTCATGTCCAGCACTGGCACCAGCACGATGCAGCGCCCGAGCGATCCCCACAAACGCAAACGTCAGCAGCGCAGGTGTGCTCCAGCGCTGTGGCAGCAGTAGCCGAGGACCGGCTTGGCCGGACGTGCCTGAGGACCCGGGACACGCGGCGGCCATCTGCGAGACTTGCGAGACTGGGACTTGGACGGGGACTGTCATCGACGTCCATGCGCACTGCCAGATACCGCCGCGCAGCGCGCAGCGCTGATTGCGATTGCCCATGGGTCTGGTCGTGGGGGGCAGATCCGTGCGTGAGAGCCGTGCCCACAGCGAGCACCAAACGTAGGCGTGCAGCAAAGGCTGTCGCATTATTCTCTTTTGGACGCTGCTTCTGGGGCCTGGGGCCGCTTTGTTCACGCAGGAGCGATGCAGGATGCAGATGCAGGAGTGAGTCTTCGAGTGCTCGAGCTCAAATGTCGGTGCTTGTGCTTCGTGCCAGTGCCAGTGCTCGAGAGCGGGGGCGGGCGGGCGTGGCGCTGTCCTGTCCTTTCGCATTCTTCTCTCCCCCCTCCCCCAGCTCCTTTCGCCTTTCGTGATGGGCCTGCCGCCTGGGGCCGCCTGCTTTCGCTTCGGCTGTCTGGCGACAAAGGGTGGCGTGGCGGCCTCGACTGGGTATGTTCCATTCCACGGGCGGCGGACAGGGGCGGGGCATTGGCGTCAAGGTGCATGTCAGGCGTTTGCGAGATTGGGGCCTTTCCTATTTTCTGATGCTGCATGATCAAGGTGCTGTAACCGACTGAAAAAGAAACAAGGAGAATGAAGAAGAACGAGTGTGCTCCAGCAGCGTGGTGTGGCGCTTTGTGTCGCCACCAACGAGGGTAACAAAGGCTGCTGCAAGGGGGGCAAGCTCCGCGACTCGAGTGCAACGTGCAGCGAGTTCTCCACTCGCAGGCCCGGCCCACGGTGGCGTTCCTTTGGCCCCCTCCGGCCTGCAGCGCTACTTGTCGTCATTCCAGGACAGAACACTCAGGCCAGGCAGGATCGCAGGACAGGACCAGGACCTTGAACAGACACCCGACGACGCCGACACGCACAATGCAATGTCAATGCAATGTCGGACCAAGGAAGGGGGAGGGGGGGTGTCAATACAGGCAGAGAGATAACTCGCCTCGTGTTGAGAGTTCTCACGCCACTGGGCTTGTTGCCGTCGTCGTCGACAGTGGCGGGCTTCTTGTTCTGTAATCCATGAGACGGACGCAGCAGCAACCCCGTTCCATTTCCATTTTGTCTATTTGTCCGAAAGCGCCAGAGCAGAAGCAGACGCGACCAAGGCGACACATGAGCCCCGAGGATCGTCCGTCATCTGCACGCGTTGACCGACTTGACCGCTGCTGTCAGAGACTGGAGTGGGGGTTGGAAAGGGAGGCGAGGTCAACAACGCCCGAGCGAGATGAACAGATACAGCAGAGATGGTCTGGGTGCGAGCGAGCGACCGAGTGACCCCAGTGCCCGGTGGGACAGTGCGCGCGCCTCCCCCACAATGGGACCAGGGAGCCCATTCCCTGGAGAGCAGCAGCAGCGGCAACAACACCCAACACAACAATCCGACTGTAGATTAATACCAAAGCGAGAACCCCGAGCGAGCGAGGAGGCTACCTCTCTAGGCCCCCTCGTCACCCCCATCACTCACCATCACCCCCCCCCCCGTCMGGCCMTTCTGCAGCTGGCCAGACMYACTACTAATGCGTTGACAATGGTGCAACKTCTACACAACCTCGTATCGATGCTTGTGTGCTGTGGTGCGGGGTTGCTTACGCCACTCCCTCCAGGTGCCTGCCCATGCGCGTCTTACCAGCTTCGATCGAGTTCCTGCCTTGTGCGATGGGACTGCCAATCTCCCAAAACGCCAACCGAGAGCGCCGAGAAGCCACCCTCCCCGACACGTCTCGGAAGCTGTTCGGAAGCAGCACTGCGCAGCGGCCATGTGGCCCGCAACTTGCGGGGGCACGGGTGCGGGCGGAATGCGGCTGCTGCACGGCTTGCACCCATTCTCTCTTTGTCCAAAGGCCGTCGGGATTGGGCACGCGACTGTCAGTTGTGAGTGATCGTCGGCGATCGGTGAAGGGCTCGGGACTCGGAGCAATTAGCTGTGCGCACCGACGAACACTATGCTCGAAGAATGGGTGTTAGCTTGGAGACGCGAGTCCATGGGACGAGACATCAAATGAAGATTTACATTCTTGCACGCCAGGGCATGGTAGGAGGGAAAAGAGGGGGAGAGGGAGAGAAAATGGGGCGATGGGATATCGGCGGCAGCCGCATACGCACACCACCCCCCGCAGGAGACAAGCGTCGCACGGTTGCGGTAAGACAAACAGCCTGAGTGCTCCAGTTGACTTCGAGAGGTCACTCCTGGGCCACGAACAATGGTAGACATCGGCTCCGTTCTGTCTGCTCGCTGTGCAGGCCGCAGTCGGACAGGGGTGTTGTCTGCTCGCCGCCGGTCGACGGCCAGCTGTTGCTCTGGAGTTAGAGCTCATGGAGGGAAGAAACCGAGGATGGGAGAGTGATTCGTCAAGGAACTGCCGAGACGCGCCCAAGTCGATGGGCGTGGTCAGTAGTATCAGACGTCGATTTGGACGTCTACGCCAGGCCCGGCCTCCACCAATACAGCGAGTGGATAAAGGGCTTGGACGCCGAGGAGAGGTGGACGACGCGTGCCACGGCGTGTGGTACATTCAAGAGCAGCAGACCAAGCGGGCCTGTTCTGTTTTTAGCCCGCTGAACGTCACGTACGACCTTGTGCGTTGAACCACAGGGGACAGCTGGAACATGCCTCACCACCTGCCGAGGCCCAATCTCGCCATCCATGTCGAAGCAAGTCGGTGAGCGCCCGACCACATGGCTTCGCTGCCTCGCGGTGATGAGACAGTGACGACCCGGAGTGCGGCTTCAGAACGGGCGATAGCCCCAGGCCTGGGAAAGTCTCTCGCGGCGCAAGCAGGAGCCTGATGGGCAATCTTTGGGTTTGAGAAATTCGACGCTGGACTGGAAGAGTGTCAGAAAGGGGTTATCGTTGTCCACTCACTGAAATTGTGGAGCAGTGGGCCAACGTCCGCAAAGTCGTCCTCACCCCACCACCGTTCCTCGCCACGTCTCCGTCGTCTGCGGGTTGTCTCCATTCAGTGCAGGTGCTTTAACGTGACCAAGGGTACCGGATACCAAGCAGTAGTTACGTTACGTTAGGAGGGGCGAAGCGATGCAGCACCTCAGACGGCGCGGAAAGCGATCCTCCCGTTTGAGGAATTTGTGTTTACTCTCGGTGTGCTGTTGCCGACAGTGGACAGTCTTTCACGTAAGCTGGCAGACAGTCGGGGTTGTCGGGATCGTTGGCTCTTATTGCCAGGGCGGTCCAGTACCCAGTGCTTCCAAGGCCATGCCTGGTCGAAGCGTGCAGGATGGCCACATAGCACTGTTGGCGAAAGGTGCGCTGCCAGCTCTCGATTCCCGTTTCCGCCCCCTTCTCAACGAAGACTCTAGAGGAGCAAGTGTGCTGAAGGGAAGCAACCCCCACGTCGAGTCCGTTTCCGACTCATCTCCGATAGCGCGTCCGACGTCTGTCTTCCGGAGAACGGCCCACACATGGACGGTGTTTCCACTTGGTTCCCTGGGGGTGAACGGGTGAGGGAAGGGACCGTCTGAACCGCTTTTGGGGTCTGTCGGCCTCGGCCTCGAGTCTGCCATTGTCCGAGCGGGGGAGCAGGTGGTGAGTGTGGGGTTGCGGCCTAATGGGGCCATGCGACCTCGTCGCATTCCACACACACATGTGTCCTGGTCGGGCTGCGGGTAGTCCGCCGTTGATTCCCAGGAGTCGACCTCCCCAGAAAAGCGCGCGTGCTCGCTCGAGCTTTGCTCCAAAATTGTGGAAGCGGCGGTCCATTGTTGCGCAATACGAGTGTCGTGGGACACGGCGCTTGGGAACCTGGTCAGATCGCTGTCGTCAGCAAACAAGCTTGGCCTCAACATGAACCTACCTGGTCAACACCCATCCCGCCTAGCAGTGCGGCCACTATTCTCTGCGGTTCCTTGGCTGGATCGCTTCCGGCATGCTGTGCTTGTCCTGCTTTCGGTGTTCTACTCCGTTTTAGTTGAGTCTGTCAAGCTAAGCGCTGGGCCGAAAGCACAACAGGCAGAGCGGAGGGACGCCCATCAGGAGACCTTCCATGTGGTCATTCTTCATCCTGCACCGGGCTCGGCGGCAAATAGTTGGGAGCAGAGTTGCAAACGGGAGCACACTGTGCTGCAAACTAGAGCACACCCCGCTGCTCTATCCCGTTCACCATTGCTGTTCTCTTGTCGTTGCCGATTGTCGATTGTCCTTTTCTCAGTTGGTTGACACTACCTGCCAAGCTGTGACCGTTTGGTGGATGTTTGGTGATGGTTCTAAAAGGCTTACCTGAGGCGCGCCCATGAGCCGAGGTTTAACACGAATGCGAACTCTACACACCTCGGTACCGCGGGTCATGTCGATGAGCGTCGTGCATTGTGAGATGGGAACAGCGGTCGGTTCTGGAGATGCTCGAATACAAAGCATACTTGGCACCATCAGTCATTAGTGGGGATGGAGGTGGGAGGAGGGCCGGTATCGCGGCTGACCCGCAGCGAGTTCCCAGCAACCCCCAGCTCGTCATCCTCGCACTAGCGCGCTTTGGGGCCGCATGTTCCTGACGCTTCCCCTGCCAAATAACTATTGGAGCGTCTGCATTCTTAGACAGTATCTTTACGTCGTGTGCTGCGGATGCAGTGTGGTCAGAAGACGGTTCAGACTGGTGTTTTGAGAGTTCCCACAGTCCGCTTCCCGGAGGGCACGGAGCAAAGAGCCACGTCGCTCAACCGCTTCTGCTTCTAGGGGTCAGAGAGGCCCAAGCGAAGGCGGGTCGCACGGCTAAAGTGGGAGCCACCCGTTCTTTGACGGATATCTTGGAGGCGAAATCGCAGCCTCGTCTCGTCCCCATTCAGTTGCCCACGCAGAGTCATTGCTCTCGTTACCAAGGAGCTTCCGAGCAGAGAGGCATTGTGGCACTTGGTGCAGCCTGCGTTTGCAAGCCTGCGGGCCACCATCTCAGTTGAACCTCATGTTTGGCTACGTCTCCAATTCTTCCCGCCCCACATCTCCCGCTGCCGGACCGGTTGCAGATTGCAGGTCACCACGGTAACTTGTTCCCTCGGAGGCTGAGTCTGTGGCAGGATGGGCCTGGTTGTGCGTGCGGAGGAGGTGTTTGCCAGTGTGCTGCTGCCGACTTCGCCCTTGTATTGTTTTCTCCTACGTCAGAGTTCTTGTGTCGTCTCACCGGTCACGATCCCAGCCACAACAGCCACCGCCGCGAAAGCCACAACCACGCTCCTTGTTTCCACCCGACTCTTGAGGGCATTTCAACTCATGACTCATACGTCCGCTGGCTTGGTCGCCACACCCCCCGCTGCAACTGGTAAACCCTCCGCCTGCCGCGGGGAAACGCCTCTGCGCCACGAGCGCCACTTGCGTCGCTATATCAGGACGCGCCAGGGCTTACCGTTGCGGCCGATTTGGTGCCATTCCGACCCTCCTCAGCCCACATCCTATCCACAGCCCCGTCCACAGCCCCGACGCCACAGCATGCCGCCTCTCCCCCTTGGCTGAAGCTCGCCTCGGTTGCCCCAATTGGCAGAAGGGCCTGGCTTCGAGAACGGACAAGTGGGGCCAGTTCACCAGTCCGTCGGCCAAAGAGACTCCGGACGGGCTGCTTAGGCCTCTCGGCAGCTGCCTCAGCTGTCATCCTCCGGACTCCCCGCCCGCTTTTCTTCGGTACTTACTGGTGACTGCCCCCTTCCCTGTCGGGCATCCACATCCCTATTCTTATCCCTAAACGATCGGGACATGTTGGCTCGTCCTCGTCCCGTCCCGGCTTCGAACAGTGGTGAGGCAGCACGGTGAATGATTTTTAATCGTCTTTACCGGCCTCATCCTTGATACACCGTTTTCCTTGCGTAAAGGTACCGCACGGGGCTCTCCTAATTGGAGCAATGAGTGGAGGTCGTGTCCCTGCGAACACGTACCGGCTCTCGCACGACAGGTCTGCCGCGGCAGACAGAACAGGTCTGGGAGCAATAATGTCATTTAAACGAGACCCCGAACCACTGCATTTGATACGGTGTTCAATGTGAGTGGAAAGAATATCCGTAAGTGCAGAGCTTAGTTTCCTATTTATCCCTCTCGGATAAAACTCGGGGTATGTGCAGGGCTCTCGAGCGAGTGAACTCCCAGCGCGTGCACCAGCGCAGGCAAAGACGGCAATGCTAGGATTGCGGATGATTTTGTCTTTCAGCTTGGGCTAGGCCAGGTGAATTAATTCTAGGGATGGCGCCACCTCCATGTACCCTTGGGTGCGAGGGTTCCCTCGACTCGAAGGAATGTCTGGCTCCGGATATCATTCCGGAGGACGGTTACCCAGTGCCCACTGGGGACCGTCATTGGAGTAGCGGAGGACCATATCCGGCTATACCGCACGGGAATACTCTCACAGACCTAGACGCATTCACGCACTTGCAGTGAAGCAAGGCATAGTGGCGGGTGGCAGACTCCCACCGGGGTACCTCGGTCGACGAGAGTTTTCAGACAGTTGCTCTCACGCGGCTTGTGATGCAAATGTACGCACTGTTGTTGTCATTTCTCGTGGGTCCGATCGGGCTCGTCACGGACCAGCATCCTGCCAGTTTGATTGCGGAGGAGGCCATATAACTGGCTGCAGCACGTGGACGCCCCCCTTGGACCCCGTTAGTTGATGCCTTGTCCTCCAGCAGCAAGTTCCTGGAATTCAACATCCTTGGATTTCCAGGTAGGACATGGCAGCAACCGCGTCTATCGGGGGGACTCTTGCAATTGGCGCCTAGCTTTGCGAATGGGTTTCCCAAATGTGATAATCCTCTGACTGCGACTTCGAGACGAGCTCACACTTTGGTGCTCAGTGTCGTTGTCGATCCAAACTTCGGAGACGCAGCCTGGTGGCGGCTTTAGCCACAGGACTCCGCCGGCGACTGGGTTGGAATTCCGCACCGGCGCCGAGTCGACGCCGATACCTTAAGTGTGGTACCTTCCTGTCAACTGCAACAGGTGATCGCACGAACCGCCACTCGGACACTTCTGGCTTGTCTGACAACATCTGCCGGCTGTCAGCGTTTCCAATCGGCTGCAGAGGGGAGAAACGACACGACCCGCAGAGTACTCGACACGGTTGGCAGGCATCAGCGATCTGCCCCTGCTGGGGACGAGTATCGCTTGACCACCTCCTTGCTGGGGTTTCCTCACAGGTACCGCACTCAAGGTGGCAGCTGAGGGCGGGTGCCACTCACAGAATTCCGTTCGTTTACCCTCCGTCGACCTGGCGAGGCGCGCCTTCTCTCAGCTTCGTCTTCTACCCTACGTCACGAAAGCGCGACACTCGGATGTCTCGACGGGGGTAACGACGTCATTCCTATTGGCATGTGGGTCTGGAGGCGACATCTTCACTCACCATTTTATTGCTCCCAGACTCTTAGCCCCTCCGCCCATGCCACCTGTTGCCGGAAATGGCGAGAACCAGTCCATTCGGGCACCTCCCCAGCGCACGCTGCGCACTACGTCGGTGCACAGCACCGTGCTTACGATTTCTTCTGCTCGCATGTCGCAAGGGACAGCTGATACAAGTGCCAAACGCCCGTGACTGAAGTGAACAGGAGCCACTGCTACCGAAGCATCGAAACAGGTCCAGGAGGGATGCAATATTGTCAAGATTAAAGGGATCTCGCCACTGGGGAATGACAACGCGCGCCTTTATGGTGATCGTATGCTTAGACTTGATGGAGAGGACGACGTGAACTCCCCACCCCTTTCGGAATGGCATTCCGCAACGTCAGAGTCAGAAGGTGGACCAGATGGATGTCTTGTCACCAAGGCGAGGGGTTTCTGCCACCGCTCGGCATGCCGAGGAATGTAGCTCCACCCGCTCAACGGATTCCAGCGATTCGAGGGGGCTTTGTCTTGTGCGTTGTCCCATGTCAACGAGGTAGAGCCAATCTGGTGACTACCGCGAAGGTCGTCGGCCGTCGGTGCTCGGCCTTCGGCACTGTGGCAATATTGCATCACATGGCCAGGTTGGATAAGGCAACATTCTTCGCCCAAACAGTTGGGGCCGTATTTGCAACATCTCGCGATGAGGACATGGCCTCGGAGCAATTTGCACTTGGCATGGGCTGCATGCATGGCAGATGACGTGGGCAAAGCGCGGACTTGTGGTACACCTATTTGTGGGTGCGGTAGGCTTCTGCAAAACGTTCACATGACTGACTATAATTCTCTAATTGACGATGGAAGAGATTGCGGAATGTCGAGCGGGTGAGTGGGATGGCGGAGCTTGGCCAGCTTGGCTGCGACGACCACGCGGAGAGGTCTCGGAGTGAGACATGTGATGCAATGGTGGAGCGGCCGGCCGGAGCGAGCCGGCGCTCGCCGCCGCTGTTCTGCCTCCGGCGCCATCGATCCAACTGTCGCCTAGTCCGAAATCGGGCAGTTCGGCTCGTTCACGCGCCCCAAACGTCCCCCCCACCTGCCTGCCTGCCTGCCTGCCTGCCTGCCTGCCTGCCTGCCTGCCTGCCTGCCTGCCTGCCTGCCTGCCTGCCTGCCTGCCTGCCTGCCTGCCTGCCTGCCTGCCTGCCTGCCTGCCTGCCTGCCTGCCTGCCTGCCTGCCTGCCTGCCTGCCT
>PQXP01000246.1:0-40746 GCA_002973495.1 Apiotrichum akiyoshidainum
CCCCCCCCCCCCAGTTTGTTGAAACGCGAAACCACACCGCGCCGGACAGACGGGTCTGGGAAGTCCGCTCTACAGTGGCATGGCACCAACCGCCGTCTCGCCACTCTGAGACCCCAATGATGTTACAGACAAGAACGGCCAAGCTTGTTCACCGTACAGTGGTTGCAGACTATCGGGGTTTGCTCCGCCGCTGCTCCGCCCTCTTCTCAGTGTTCCCATGACCTCTCAGCAGGCAGCGTAGAATAGCCAGAATGTGCATCCCTCCCAATTGCCCTTGCCTCGCGTGGCCACAATCTTCCTTCAAATAGTTGATCGCTGATCTGCCGATGAGTGCCTAGCACATGCGCGATCGGCTGTTGTGATCGTTCTAATCGTCCATGATCGTCCATGATCGTCCATGATCGTCCATGATCGTCTATACGTCTACCATCCGAGGCGCGTGGTTGACCAAGAACTCGGCTCCCGTAATCCCCCTGCATAGCTACGTGTGTCAATCCACCAACAAGCTGCAGAAACACCCTCTTCCAATTCCGCAGAATCTTGGGGAATCGCCTCGCGGCATTCGGTAGGGCGGCGATGCCGCTGCCCAAGTTTAGTACGAAGCTCACGAACATGTCTGTGTAGTGGTCAAGACGCGCGCGCTCCTCGGCGACCTTTGCAGAGGTCGAAAGAGCTCGCCGGGCGGCAGGCCCTATCCGGCCATCCGACGAGGAAGACCTTGTAGACTGACCGCGACTGCCTGTGTCTCAGCCAGACGCCTTCCATGGTACCTGCCTGTCAGCCAGAAGCCTTGCATGTACATGGACGCGTGTCGTACTTGTGAACAGTTCCTGTCAGCACGAGGAGCTCGAAAGGAGTCGCGGTTGTCTTTCCCCACGGGGGGCTCCTGTGACCGGCATTGGTCAACCGGTTGGGGGTCGGAAGCAAATCGCCCACCTCGCCGCCCACAGTGGCATGTCCCATGCGCCATTCAACAGCCAGCGGCGTTGCCCACTTTACAGCCTCTCTTCCCGTAAAACCATTCATTTATTCATGCATGCAAAAACAGAGCGAGCGCACAGAGGCTCTTACGACGTAAGGGAATCGAACCCTTGACGCAAACATGGGAAATTTGCATGTTACCATTACACCAACGCCGTTGGCACCCCGACAAGTGGGAAATGGCCACATGAGAACATCTGGATCACTTATCGACAGCGTTGATCCAGCACCCCACGGGGAGGGACATGTGCTATATTTGAGTGGCCAACGAGTGCTCGCGTTCAAGACCATATCGGTATCAGAGGCGTGTGGAGAGAAAACACAGCGATCCCGACGGCCAGGTCTGCCCTCTGACAACAGGGCAGGTTAGCCACGACCATCAGCCAATCCACACAGTCCCACTCCGACCAGGCTTCTAACGGGTCCATCTACAGTCCTACAGCAGTCCTACTCGGTGCAATTTTAGACCTTGAAACGCGCCAGCAGCGAGTCCATGGTGTCCTTGATGCTCTGCTCGAGGGGGATGTACTCGATGCCCAGGAGCTTCTCCGCCTTGGAGCCATCGAACACGTCCGAGTCCGCGAGCCATGCGGCCTGGTGCTCCTTGTCTCCCTTGACATAGTTGCCCTGGCCGGGGTAGAGCTTCTCGAACGCGAGGACGTAGTCGTTGGGGCCCGCGGGGCCTGCCGAGGTGATGAAGCGCTGTCCGCCCGCCTCGGGAACGCTGAGCGAGCGGACATGCGCGAGCGCGACATCGCGGGCGTCCACAAAGTTGTACGGCGAAAAGTGGGGAATGTCGCGGTGCTTGCCCCTGTACCAGTCCAAGAGGGTTGTAGCGGAGGTGTTGAGTGCCGAGAGGTCGGCGAGAGGCTGGCGGATGGGGCCGATCGTCTACCGGTTAGCGATCGCGCAGGCCACAGCCAGAATGAGACTCACCAGAGGAGGGTGAACGGTAGCACCGTCCCAGCTCGGCTTCTTGTCCTCGATCCACTTCCAGAATGCCAGCTCAGCGAGCGTCTTGGACGCCTGGTACTTGTCGGATCCGCTCGACTTGTTGCCGAGCTCCTTGACACGCGCAGTGGAGGTCGTGTTCCAGGCTGGGGGCGAGTTAGCATGGGGGTCTGTGCAGCACGCCGGTGACGCTTACCCGTCTCGTCGTACTTGGTCGGGCGAGGGCCGTCTGGAGTCTTGATCGTGGCAACAGACGACGTAACAACAACGCGCTGAACGTCGGGTCTGAGGGTTAGATGCAGCGCTACACCACCAAACCCACCCGTTCTTTTCGATCGACTTGAGAATGTTCTCAGTGCCGGCAACGGCGGGGCCGATGAGCTCGTTGGGGTCCTCGGCAGCAAAGTGGAACGGGGACGCAGTGTGGGCGACACCGACAACACCCTTGACGGCCTCGTCGTACGCAGTCTCGACGGACATGTCGGGAACGACGACATAGGTGAACTTGGCCTTTGCGTCCTTGAACAGCTCGGTGAGGTACTCGCCCTTCTCCTTGGAGCGGACGGTACCACGGACGGGGAAGCCATTGTCCAGGAAGGACTGGACAATGTTGCTGCCTGTCAGCGGGGGTCATTGAGACCAAGCGACGCCGCACACCTGCACAGTGGGCTCTGACTTACGTCGCAATGAAGCCGGATGCGCCGGTGACGAGGACCTGGGAGCCGGGGGCGATAGCGGGCATGATTGAGAATAGGAGGGGGAGGGGAGGGAGAGGAAAGCCTGTACAGAGAAGAGGAGGACGACTGCAATATATGGACGACAACGAGGCGACTCTGCTCGCATTGGAAGTTGGGCAGTCGCACACCATCGCGGTGCCCGATCACGGAAGAACCAACTGTACGTCATGTGGCTTGGCCCTCCACGGGGTATCCAACTTCCCCCCCCCCACACAACGTAGCTACAGAGCAAGCGTGCATGGTGCTCCGCCCGCCCCGGTCCGCGGATATCGCGACGGTGATGCATGGTGGGCAACAAGCATGGGCTCTAGGTATTGATGGGTAAGCTGGATGTTGTGGTGGTCTGCCTCCCCCGAAGCATGAGCAACCTAAGTGGAGGCCGTCCACCTTCGTGCCTTGCGGACATGGGTTTCTGACGAGCGTGAAGCAGTTCCCACCTCTGCTTCACGCCATGTCGACCGGTGGGTCCGCCCTCTCTCATCCATCCAAGCGGTGATCATGCGCTCCTCCGGTACATTGTGGTGCGACTGACTCGAGGACGCGGAGACGCAACTGATCGCCACGCTGTTGCTCTCAACAGTGATCAGTCACATCGTGACCTCGAGCTGCAGCGTCGGAAACATGTGCTTGAGAGTAAAGGTTACCAATGTCCTGGGTCTGTAAAAGGGAGGCTGCCGATGCTTGTCGCAATGAACGTGCCCTGCCTGGAGAACCCAGCAGTCACCTGCGACTCCCTTCCCTAGCCTCGTGCACTCGGACGCTCTCGGTTGCGCACCTGCTGGATCTCATCGAGCGCGGTCTCGGCATCGAATCGATGGCGCCCCGCACGGACCTCTGTTACCAGTGTCAGCCTGTCAGCTCTGTACTGCTCAGGTTCTCCTGTACACCCCGACGGGCCGCAGAGGGCAGACCCAAGCGCCACCATCGTGTGTGCATGTGTCAGTGTCGATGAGAGTGGCCAGCAGGCAGGAAGACAGGAGAGAGCCCATCTTGTCGTGGTGGCTCACGCCCAAAGTGATGGGGAGATCATGATGCGTTCGGGCTGTCTGTTACATGCTGCTACACGATCTCCCCTCTGGTACTCTGTGTTCAGTTTTCTTTGTATAGGGTTACATACTTGGGATGCCACATCGGCCTGGCGACTGCCTCCCAGATGACGGGTTCCGCACTCTGCTCCTCTTGTCCCCTCTCCGACACCGACCTCGTTTCCAAACCTCCCCGCATTCTTAAGATAACTCGTTGCCTGCAGCGCTCAAAGGTAGAGGGCCAAGCAGCTCGGGGCTCGTGGGTCCGTGATGGCAATTAGTGGCTGCGGTCTTGAGATATTTGTGCCAAGATGACCCGCTCTGTCTGAAACGGGAAGCTCGCGAATGGAATCCTGGTGCTGGGCATGCTGGGCAAGTTCCTGACCAGGTGGTTTATTCCTTTTCTCCTTGTCCTCCGTTCCTTCCGTGTCTCAGTCTCAAAGGGATCCGTGTGGCGCTCTCTTGCCAGTTCGGCCCGTCCACACCGCAGCTATTATGGGGGCTTGGGGTCGACTGCCGAGACGATCTTGTCTGACAACGACATCCTACACCCGCACCCCCACCCACTCTCCAAGTGGAAGCTGACTCCGCTGCAGGACAAACGAGACAACTCACTGACCACTCACCACTGACCCCACGAGGCCGCCACCGCCGGCGCCACCCTCCCGCAACATGGAGGGGAGCCATTCCTGTCTGACCTCACCAGTGCGAACACAACGCCCCCCCCCCCCCCCCCAATTCTTTGTCTCTCACTCTCCTTACCCACCTCCTCCGGCTTCCATCACACTTCGGCCAACTCGCATCCCACTCATACCTTACCCTCTTCCCCCCCCACGGTCTTGTCCCCAACTCTACTCTTCTCTCCTCACCGCCCCGACCGGCGACCGACGTCCTCCACTCCCACCATGCCTCCCAAGCGCGAGCCTTCCGCCTCAGACACTGAGGACGAGCCCCAGACCCCCAAGCGCATCAAGGCCGCTCCTGCCACCCCCAAGTCCAAGTCCAAGACGACTACCAAGAACAAGCCCGCCTCGCCCGCCGGCGGCAAGCGTACCGGCGCGTGGAGCCGCGACGAGCTCATGCGCCTGTACACCACCATGTGCCCTAAGCGTGTGAGTCGCAGCGCTTCCCGGTGCGTCAGCCCATGATCCTCATGGACCCATGGTTCCTTCAGTCCATCAGTCCGTCAGCCCACTCCAGCACACCATTCGGCACTGCCCACCGTTGTGGCTACATGCTGACAGCAGACCGGCGTCAACTGGGCCGAAGTCGCCGCGGCCGTCGGTGCCCGCGACGCCAAGTCGTGCCAGAACAAGGTGAGGCCGCCGAACAGGACGCGAGCTGACGGCAGTGGGCGCGCGTCCAGACCAAGATCCACGAGGTGATCGCCGACCTCGGCACCGCTCCTGGCGACGGAGAGTAACTCGGGCTAGAATCAGGGCATACTAGGATAGGGTAGAGCGTGGACCGTGGTGGAGTGGCAGTTGCGGGGCCCTCTCTGTCGAATACCATGCAGATGTATAAAGTCGCAGTGACAGATCAAGGAAGAGATGCAAAGGATCCACTTGGGGGAGCACCGTGATCCAGTGACGTCAGGGTTGTTTTGACACCATGCGCGTGGGGTTTGGCGTCTTCGACTCGAGCAACAACTGACGAACAGCAAACGAGTCAGATATTTCAGTTCATCAACGTACAAAACCCCTCGAGCTCGTTCTCCCTCTCCCTCTCACCCCTCCCTACCACAATGGCAGCCACGACACGTACAACTCTACCGGAAATCAGGCGGCTCACCGACCTGTCGGACGCGACGATCGCCGGCGCGGCGGACGTGTACGACGAGGCGTTCAACCCCGACACATTCTACGTGCTCGACCACGTCTGGGGCCGCACGGCCGACCGGCGCGCGCGGCAGTACCTGCAGTTCCAGCAGTACGTGCACCGCGCGATCAGCGGGCACAGCGAGATGTACGCGGCGTACCTGCCGGGCAGCAGCGGGCCGGACTCGGTGCTCGTGCTCCGGCTGCCGCTGGATGACGGCCTCGAGTGAGTGTTGCGCGTGCGGGTGGACGAGGACGAGGATGCGTGGCTTCCATTGCGGCAGTGGGGGCGCAGGCGAGCGAGAGGAAGAGGGCCGCATGGCGGAGGAATGACTGACAGACTAGAGAGAAGCTGCCGACACCGTTTGACGCGGATGTCGTTGCGTCCATTCCGCCAGACGTCGAGGAGCGCGAGAAGAGGGTGCGTTTCCCGCTGAGAACCTTTCTGCGTCAGCTGCTGACCGACCGCCACAGATGAGCGAGCGCAAGAACGGGATGAAAGCAGCCGCGCTCGCGGGCGAGGCGAAGCGCATGTACGCCATCTCGTTCGTCGCGACGCGCCCGCGGGCAGAGCGCAGGGGTCTCGCGTCAGCGATGATCCGCATGTGTCTCGAGCGCGCACGGGCCGACGGACGAAAGGTGTCGCTCTCGACACATGCCCCGGATAAGGTGAGTGGGGGGGAAGGCCGCGGTGTCTGCAGCGGGGGCCAGGCGATCGCGACATTGCAAGCGGCCGAGCTGACGACAGGCCGCGTTCTACGAGCGACTCGGATTCAAAACGCGGGGATACGTCTGCTGGGACGGAGAGGACGGGATAGCTCACACCTGGTACAGCATGGTTGCTGACCCGGGGGGCGATGCGAAGCCGGGAGCCGCGGCGTAGAGGGACCACTGATGGTGATGGCTCGGACAATGATCTCATCCGGTAATCTGATATTATTAGAGTTAGTGGACTGCAAG
Organism: Apiotrichum akiyoshidainum; assembly: GCA_002973495.1. Taxonomy (NCBI): domain Eukaryota; kingdom Fungi; phylum Basidiomycota; class Tremellomycetes; order Trichosporonales; family Trichosporonaceae; genus Apiotrichum; species Apiotrichum akiyoshidainum. Next base: position 6,472 of record PQXP01000246.1, read on the forward strand.
TTGTCATGACACGACCGGGGAGAACCAGTCTGGGCAGATGCCGACGAGCCCACCTCCTCTGGGAACACTGAGCACGGGTAGGTCGAGTTGGGTGGGACGGCCATGGAGACGCACATTGGTGATAGTGGTCAGAGAAGGTGGACAAGTCAGGGGCATGCACACTCCGAGCACATGCACACTCATTCCGAGTACCTCACGAGTGAGGCTAGAACTGCCACAGAGTCGCACTTCAGTGTCCACTCGGCGTCCGTACCGCTCGCGGATGGACGACGCAGGCGTCCTGATCCGGCACCCTCACAGACGAAATCAAATGTCATTCCATCGTTATCTCTTTCGGGAAGTGGTGACTTCTGGGGTGCCTTTCTGGCTTCTCCGAGACTGTTAGTGTCAGGTCGGGCATCCGGTACCGGCATCTCCGTGTGCACCACGTGCCAGTACTGAGTGGGGGCCGTGGGGGGCCGTGGGGCGGGGGGGTTGTTGGCGGTTCTCGCTGCCACTGAGCGTGTTGTGGACCGATAGCAACCGGGCTGTCAGCTGATCCATTGTTACTGGTTGGCTTTACGGCTCGTGAGCCGTATGATAAATCAGAGAGAATAGTGAATACGAGCAGCCTGGGGAGAACCGCTCGTCGGCGGGGACGGTGGCGACACGCAGCGGGGGCAGCGGGAGGACCGCCGATTAGTGGACCGATGACGACGAGCACGACGCCGAGAACGTGCTAGCGCACTGTAGGAGCATCTTGCCTCCGGTATCTAATCTGCTGCCTGGCACGACTGACCAAGGCCTGTGCTGGATGGACCACTGAAACGAGAGCAATTGCACAGTGCCGACGGAGGTGGCTGTGGCTGTGGGCTCGATGAGCAAGCAGCGCGAACGACGACCTTGATCAAGGGGACGGATGTACGGAAATGGCCGACACGCGACAAAATTACCGTTTTGGGCCAATCGTTCCCAGATCTTTGTCAGTTTGTCACTGCCTGGCGGGGTCATGCACCCGGAGCAACCCTGCTCCGGACGAGTGCGGCGATGATCGACACCCCAATCTCGGCCAACAAGAAAGGTATAAATGTCTCCAGTTTGACGGCTCTTGTCAGAATCCTGCTCATTCCAAACAACAACAACTTCGCATGCTCTCGCAGATCAAGCGGGCCACCCTCCCCACAGCACTTGTCCTCCTCGCCGCCGCCGCAGTTCGCCGCTCTTCCACCAACACCACCTCCTCCATCGCAAAGATGTCTACCACCACCGCCGCCACCGCTGCCGCTGCCGCTACCAACGTCACGCGCCAGCCCACAAAGGTCGTCTACGCGCGTGAGACGCCCGAGGGTGTCGGCGCCATTGTGCGCCGCTCGATCGGCACGTCCGACCTCCGCAACCTCTCGCCTTTCCTCATGCTCGACCACGCCACTATCAAGCCCGGCTCGGGCTTCCCGGACCACCCCCACCGCGGCCAGTCAACCGTCACCTACGTGCTCAGTGGCCACGCCGAGCACGAGGACTTTCTCGGAAACCACGGCAAGCTCTCTGCCGGTGACGTGCAGTGGATGACGGCCGGCAAGGGCATTGTGCACTCGGAGATGCCCTACTTTGACCCCGTCAACCCCGAGCCGTCCGTGGCGCTCCAGCTCTGGGTCGACCTGCCCGCCGACAAGAAGATGATCGAGCCGTCGTACCAGGAGAAGAAGGCCGCGGACATTGACACTGCGCGCCCCTACGACGGCGTCACTGTGACTGTCATTTCCGGCGAGTCGCACGGCGTGACCGGCTTTGTCCGCCCCGTCGGCGGCTGCTGGTACCTCGACTACAAGCTCTCCAAGCCCGGTGTGTCCGCCTTCCAGCCGATCCCCGAGGGCTGGACCGCCTTTGCATACGTCATCTCTGGCCAGCTCCTGGTCGGCGACGACAAGAAGCCCGTCGACAAGTTCAACACGGTCGTCTTCTCCGCCAAGGCCGGCCAGAACGGCGTCACCGTCACGCGCCCCGAGAACGCGACCGAGGAGACCCGCTTCGTCCTCATCGCCGGCGAGCCCCTCGACCAGCCCGTCGTCCAGTACGGCCCGTTTGTCGTCACCTCGCAACGCGAGGCCATGCAGGCCATCCGCGACTACCAGTCGGGCTCCAACGGCTTTGAGCGCGCCCCGCGCTGGGAGTCCACCATCGGCGAGCCCCTCCGCCGCGGCAACTCGCGCCACTAAGCCACTACAAGAGACCACCCACCTCACGACCGCCAGAGTTTCATTCTGTACTTTTCCTGTACTCTAGTTACGCATCATGCATCTTGAAGTTTGATTCAATGACCGCAGCCGCATCGAGGTCTGACTGACCACACGACTTCAGGCACGCCTGCCCACGCTCCCAGCTTACCGCGACATACATCGTGATGGCTGCTGCCATCCGCACTCTTGCATCCACCAACTAACCCATACTAACATCGCCAATGAAGCCTCTGTACTCCTGTAGCGCTGCCGCAGCACTCTTGTCCGTGCGTGGCGGTGAGGACCGCCACGCCCCCTCCTCCCACCCGTCCGCATCCCTGTAGAGCTCCCCTCCACTGCTCCTCCCCGAGTTCAAAGAACGGTGCCGCCCCCCTCAGCGGCACAGTCAAGCATGCTCGGCACAGCGACTGCCTGCTCCCCCCTCCCCTACGCGCCTCTCGGACGTAGGGCCGGCGCGTGCGGGCGAACATCCCTCCCTGCCGTAGTCTGAAGTACATTCACAGCATCCCTCCCAGTGGCCAGAACACGAACGCGAACAAGAACAATGTGACCGGACCGCCTGCTCGTACTGATATCCTAAACAGCTATCCTGGAGCGTGAGAACTGACCGACGCGGGACCCGGGATCCGGGACCGGCGGCCCTGCAGTGCACCCCCCGCCGGCCCTCACTCGGCCCTGGCCCTGCCGGAGCCCTGCGCCGCCGCATGCCACGTCGCCGCCCCTGTGTGTAGTGTGTGCTCCGCCCGCCCAACATCCAACGTCCCTCGCCCCCCAGCCCCGGCGTTTCTCCCAGCGACGTCGACGCCGCGATGCGCAAAAAGCAAAGGACACGGAAAAAGAGCGACCTCGGACAGGATTGAACTGTCGATCTCCCGATTGACCGTATGCACATAACAGTCGGACGCCTTAACCAGCTTGGCCACGAAGTCTTGATGTCTTCCGGTGGTGCCGAGGCACCCTCGACCGGGGTAGTCGGTGTGCCGGAGGGAGTGCCAGCGGGGCAAGCCAAGGGGACTGGACTGCAGTACGCTTGTCCTGTACACTTGGGCTGTAGCATTCGGTTCGGCGACGGCAGCGGGAAGCGAGACACTTGCATGGTCTTGTTACCAACGACCTTTCGCGTGGTTCTCTCTGGCCACTCGTAGAGCTAAGCCTATCGTTTGCCTATCGTCTGCCTCGTCTGTCTCTCATATATGTATCGTATCGGTAACCGTCTGTATCCTATCCGTATGTATCCCTTCGCCCGATCGGCCCACCCAGCCTAGAGACGCTTCATGCGCGAGTCCTCCTTGAGGTACTTTTTAAACTTGTGCGTCTCCTCTCCAAAGAAGAGGCACCACCATCCCCACGCGCCAATGACGCCATTGCCGAGGCCGAGCATGACGGCGAGGGCGCCGAGGGGCGCGTTCCAGCCCACGATCGCTGACACGCACGTCAGGATCGCGACGACCGTGATTGCCGGCTGCCGCGCGGGGCTCTTGGGCGTGTAGCGGGGCACGACAGTAAAGACGACGAGCGCGGCCAGGCCGAGGAGGCCGAAACCGAGCATGCGCAGCAGGAAGGACTCGAGCGCGGTCAGCGCGTCGTAGTGGCCGCGGTCGTACGAGGGGGCGGGACCGGGGTTGAGCATGCCGAGCGGACCGGCCTTGAGGGCCGCCGAAGGTGAGCCAGACTCGGAGCTCTGGGCGAGGAAGAGCACCAGACGGGGGAGAACGAGGTTGGGGAGCGCGAGGAGGGCAAACCTGCTGTCAGCCAGGAGGTCGGGCGCAGATCGCACCAGCATCCGGAACTTGCGACGGATGACGATGACTGGCATAGCCGATGACGAGCACGAATCACAGCATGACAGAGTGCCGGCAACGTGACACGCAGCCGGAATGTGTCGCGAACAGCAATCTTGCAGCAGCCGGAATGTGCCTGCCAGCTGCGCGCTGCGATCTCATCCGTGGACACTGTCGCCGCTACTCCATACGAGGGTGCTCTCACGACTCTGGCACGGGGATCGGACTGACTCACCATCCGGCAGCGACCATGCCATAGACGCTAGCGGCGTCCATTGCGTCCTCCGTGGGCCGCACGACCGCGCGTGCATGCTCTTCGGCCTTGATGTATCCGCGGCCCAGGCCGCCAGGGAGCGCGTCGCGCCGCGGCTCGGCGTTGTCGCGATACGGCGGGGGAAGGGATGTGGTGGACGGGGCGGCGTGTCGGCCGAGCGGGGAGAGTTCGATGGGGACCTGGGAGGGCATCGAAGGGGTGGTGTGCGGGAGAGTGTGAATGAAAGAGAAAGAAAAGTTGGATGTGGTGGATGGGTGGGTGGCAAGATTGGTCGATGATCCGCGATCGCTGATCGTGGAACGTGGCTGTGGCCGTCCGCACACAGACGTCACCGTATACCACCGTTTGGCTGTGGTTGTCTGGCTCTTGGCGGCATCCACCTCCACCTCCACCGCGCCACTCTCACTCGAACTACATCCATCCTCTCTGATCTCTGACATGCATATGCATGCAGTGGCTATTACCGCTACCTCTGACTTGTTACAGGCACCTACATGAGAGGGAGAAAAAGTGATCGCCCCAAGACAGACCGTGACGTTTATGTCCGCAGATCCGCAGGCCAGACACCGGTCCCCCCCCCCCGGGTTCGGTCAGGTTGGTGATGGGTGGTATCCATGCAGCGCTACATTCGCCTGTTTGCATTGTTGCCTACTACGCAACATGGTGAGCGACGAGGACGACGACGACCACGACAACGCGGAGTGACAGCAACAAACTGTAGGTCCTGGTCCTGGTCCTGGCCTGAAGAAACATGGGAAAAACAACAGAAACGCGTGCTTTGCAGCAAGCGAGCCCTCACCTTGCAGCCCAGCGCGGACATGCCAGCGCGGCGGCGCAGTGACAGGCGGGCGAGAGAGCTGGGTCTTGAAACAAACCAAAAGCAAAACCCGAACTCAAAACCCATTTTCCCAGCAATTCTCCAGCCCCGATCGACCTCACTGATGCTGCTGTTGCGGCCCCAGAGCTCCCCGCCCGGCTGCCCGCCCCGTACGACCTCGTGCCATGCAGCCCACGTCCACTGACCTGACACTGGGTACACTGGGCCACTGGGCTGACCCCACTACGCTACCACTGGTCCTGCCCTGATGCGGCGCGCGGCTGTCTCCCTCTGCCGTCCTGACCACAAAATGAGCCACTTACCGAACAGGCCTGGGCCATGGACGCCCTCCTGGAATCCTGGGCTAAAGATGCTACGTGGGATCCGTCCGGGACCTGGCTTGATGACTTTAAACCTGGCTGGGCTGCGTGCTCTCTCTGGTGCCCCTCTCCAGCTCTCATAACCCTGCCCTGATCTTGGACTGCAGGCTGATAATCTTGTGAAAAGAATGGGAGGGGAACGTACAGGGTGCGGGAACGATGGATACTTGCTCCTGCCCATTGACCACAGCGATGGCGCTTCAAGAGGCTGATGGCCCAAGGGAAAGAAGAAGAAAAAAGAGGACAGAAAAGACGAGAGCGGAATGAACAAGGATATCGTTCGCCAACGCCGCCTCTGCCGTCTCTTTGCCTGCCTTGCCTGAGATCATGGGAACGGCACGGGCAGTGTTGTTGACCTGACCTCAATGCAGCCCCCAGCCAGCCAGCCAGCCTGAGCAACTCACATGCAACCAGCCGGCACGGCGCCCAAGAGACCCAGGGCCTGGCCCTGCCTGTACTGTAGAGTAAATGAAGCCGCATGCCAATGTCGTCGTCGTTGCGTAGCTCGACAGTCGGTGCTGATCCTGATCCTGAGATACCTGACTTTTGGTAGATGTCTCCCTTGACCTCTCCCCCTCTCGTCTTTTCCCCCCCTCCTCTTGGCCTCTTTCTCCCTGCTCTCCCCTTGTGGGCTGCTCACTCACTCTCACCACCTCCCTCACGGCAACGCATCAACACCTCGCCACCTCGCTCCCTCGCTCCCCCCCACCCCCCACACACTTGCTCACAACCTTTCTACTCACAACTCTTCATCCCTCATCCCCCCTCTCCTCACTAAGCAGCGACCACAATAACGACACAGACAACGTCGTCTTTCCTGATTCTTATCTATTGTCCCCGGTCGTGACCACTCTCACACCATCTTTTGCTCGCCGCTCGCGTATCTCCTCTCCTCTCCTGTCTACCACGTCATCGCAGTACTCGGTTCGGCTCAAACAAAGCACCGACAACGGCAACCTTCAAGCATCACCTCGACTTGTGCAGCTCGCGTCGACACGACAAACGCAACAACTTGCACGCAACTGCAAGCAGCAACCTCCATTTCACTCGCATCTATCCCACCAAGCACCTCTCAATTCAGTCCACCTCGTATCTCTGTTTTCCCATGGCAGACCCTGTGCAGCAAGCTACCGCCCCGGCGGTCATCACCACCCCGGCCTCCCCGCCAGTCAAGCAGCTCCTCACGCTCGGCATCACAGAGGACGACACATCGCTCATGACCGCCGCCGCCGCTGCCGCTGTGGCCGCCGCGCCGTCCCCCGCCGAGTCTATCAACTCGAAGCAGGACTGGGAGTCGCCCTCGTACCGCGAGTCGCTCGCCAATGCCCTCCGCTGGGACCCGGAGCGCCAGGAGCCGTATCTCCAGCTCCCCTCTTTCCCCGAGCTCAGGCTTACCCCGTTCCGCGACGGCATCGAGGACGATCTCGTGAGTACCGACCTGCAACATTGCTTCTGGCACAAGGGGTCCGGGGACGGCGTGACGCGTTTGATCCAGACAGAGGGGTCCCACACGCCAAGACATGTCCAGATGCCTACCGCTCCCATTCTGCAACAACGCTCATCGCGGACGGCATCCGCTCGGGATCTGCTATCACTAACGCGCGCGGACGTGCGGGCAGTGTGAGACGAGCAACATGGCTCGTGATCCACAGAGTGTGTGGTTCCGTCGAGACCAAGAGCAGGCGGAACAGAAGCCCGCTTGCGCCGCTCCCCACCCCTTCGCTGCCCCAGGCAACCTCATGTACCTGTGTTGCTCGCAGCGAGCATCTCGTTCCCCTCGGAACCCACAGCCACCCCTGCAATCGCCCCTGTGCCACCCCCTTGCGACCTTGACCTGAGCTAACCTCCCCCAGGTGACCCTCTTCAACCACCCCAGCGTTGGTGAGCGCCTGTACCGACTCCCATACCCGTGAGCACCCCCCACCACCACAGTGGACTATAGCTAACACGGGTCTCAGCATGAAGCGGCCGTTTGCCGAGCGCTGGGTGCAGGACGACCTGCACAGGCACCTGACCTTCTGTACCGCGCTCATCGCCGGCACGATGGAGTTGCCCGACGAGAAGAATGCCGCCACCACTCGCCTCGAGCCTCACCACGACGTCATCATTCTCGGCCTCCCGTTCAAGTCGCTCTGGGACACCAAGCAGGGCCGCATCGTCGGCGACATTGGCATGTCGCCCGACCTTGAGCCGCTCACTCCTGGAGGACCGCAACGCACCGAGGACCAGGTCCTCGCATCGCCCCTTCGCTCGCAGACTTGGCACCTCGGCTACGTCCTCGAGCCTGCTGCCGGCGGCCGCGGCATCATGTCTGAAGTGATTGGCGTCCTCCTCGAGAGCTGGGTCCGCCCCATCATGCGCATCGAGAACGTTGTCGCGATCGTCGAGCACAACAACAAGGGCAGCCAGAGGGTCATTGCCAAGAACGACTTTACGCACGTCAAGGACATTGTCACCGACTGGCCCGAGGAGAAGGGCGGCGGAAAGCGCTACTCGGGATACTACGTCTGGAAGCGCGGCGGCGACGGCAGCGACGACGAGCGTGTCATGCGCAACCTCCGCAACAGGCGGCGGGCCGCCATGGACCTCGAGCTCGGCAACGACTCGGACTCGGACTACACCAACGGCGACATTAGCATGGACAGCCCCGCCCTCGCCTCCCCCAACGTGAGCGGCCTCGTCGACGACGACACCCGCATGCTCAGCCCCGCCCGGAGCCCGCTGCGCGAGAACGGCAGCAGCAGGGACGACTAGGGTCGCGTTGGCTTGTAGCCTGTAGTGGCCGGGGCAGTGGCCGGAAGCGGATACCAGGGATGGCCCAGCGCGTGTGAACGGGTCGCTTGTATTTGTAACATGTATGATCCACTGGCTAGATGTTGACGTTGAACGCCGTGTGCTGCGTGCTGCGTGTTGATGTCATGATCCGGCCGCCCGGCGCCGATAGCGATAGCGGATCCGTGGCGACTGCGATAGCAATTATCGCGTGATAGGCAGCGGCCAGCCAACGGCGATGGCGGGCCGGGCCGAGATCGGCGGACCGGGATCGACATCGATAAGACGAGCGAGCGTGCCGCGTGCCAGCCTGCCTGCCGCCATATGAAGCCATGCTGCCCCGACACAAGGCGTAGCAGGAATACATTCTTGTTGCTGTCACGTACCGTGGCAGACTGCCGGCGATAGCACGCCCGCGCACGCTGCGGTAGCTGGCAGCTGGAAGGCGGTAGCAGGTGCAGTGAGTCAGGTCCTCATGGCGCGGCTCTGGGACCGCATTCAGAGAGCAAGGACAGGCAGAGGCGCCGGCTATTCCCGCGACGTCTGTCGACGTTGCTGTGGTGGGGCTGCCTATGCATTCAAACCTCGCGAACGCTCTATATTCACAAGGCAACATGCATGCGTGCACGCGCTAGAGCGCTCGAGACGTGACGCGCACACGGAACAGCAGCTGGTGGGTGGGCGCTTACGGCGCTACGGTGTTTACCCGCCCAAGCGCGCGCAAGCCCAGGCGCCAGCTCCCACCGTTTCTCGGCGTCTAACCTCCACCATCATGGCCTCATACGTCACGAGGCAAGCAAGTGGGTGGGCACCAGAAACGAAGCGATCACGAGCGGAGCAAGCACCAGCTCCAGGCTGCTGCTGCCGCGCGCTGCTCCGGGAAACGACAGCTGCAGGGGCCGTTGCTCTCGCTCTTGCTTTATCAACCTCGTCGGCCAGCTTGCTCCTGTTCTTACCCCCCTGACCACTGTTCTCGTTCTTGTTCCTCAACTCCTCTGACGCAGCCCGCGGCCCATATCCACCATGCTCGCTCCCCTCGTCCCCATCCTCCTCGCCCTCGGCGCCGTCGCGAAGAAGGAGGCCTGGCGTGAGTAGCACTGCTCGTCCCCTCTCGCATCGCGGCAGCAGCAAGCGGTCGCCAGCTGCTGGGACCTTGGGACCAAACAGCTGGCGGCCCGGATGCTATCAAGCTATCAAACTGACAGACAGAGGAAAAGTACGGCGGCACCCCCGACCTGACCTTCTCTGGCATCGCGGGCTTTGCGCGCTTCCCCCACGCGCAGTGCCTCGAGCAGCCCGACACGCGCTTCGACCTCGCCGTGCTCGGCATGCCGTTTGACGTGAGTAGCGGGCAGCGTGGGCGAGACGGAGGTGCTGTGGACCGCACGCTCGACCGTGGCAGCTGAGACCTGTCTGCAATCCAGCAGCTGCGTCGCGTAGCATGAACCGCAGGGAACCGAGCCTTCTGCCCTAGACACCCGCTGATCCCCAGACCACCGTCTCATACCGCCCCGGAGCCCGCTTCGGACCCCACGCGATCCGTACCGGCTCGCGCCGCGTCGGCGCCGCCCGCTCGTTCCTTTACGGCTGGGGCTTTAGCATCCAGCAGGACACCGATCTCGAGGTTGTGAGTAGCAGAGGCGGGGACACTGAGGTGATGGAGTCAAAGCGTTCCACAGCACTTGCTAGCTTTCGTCTCGTCAGTGGGATTGCCTACTGACCGCCAGATGGACTGTAACGATGTCCCGATCTCGCCCTACGACCCCGCGCTCGCGATCGACGAGATGCAGACTGCCTACTCTACTCTTATCAACCGCCCGCCCAAGTCCAAGAACACAAAGTACACCTCCCACCTGGCCAAGGACGGCAAGGAGCACCCGCGTATCCTGACCCTCGGCGGCGACCACACCATTGTCCTCCCGATTCTCGGCGCGCTGCACGACGTGTACGGCCCCATCTCGGTGCTCCACTTTGACGCCCACCTCGACACCTGGAACGGACACGAGCTCGGCGGCGCCCACTCGGAGCAGCACAAGGTGGTGAGTGCGGCACTGTTTGCGTAAAGGAGAAGGTCGTCTGACATGGCAGACCCACGGCACCTTCTTCTGGAAGGCTCACGAGCTCGGCTACATCTCGAACACGACTTCGGCACACGCTGGCATCCGCACCCGTCTCTCGGTGAGTTGAGATCCGCCTCCAACAACTAACTCTGCCAGAGCTTCAGTGACCTCCTCCACGATGAGGCTGTCGGATTCCAGGTGTTCTCCACCGACGACATTGACGAGATGGGCGCCGACGGCGTTGCTGCCGCCATCAAGCGCCGCATCGGAAACGGACCCTGCTACCTCAGCTTTGACATTGACACCATCGACCCGAGCATGGCCCCTGCCAGTGAGTCGGGTGAAGGACTGAGGTAAATACCCGTGCACGAGCTGACACCTGCAGCGGGAACCCCCGAGTCGGGCGGCTGGACCACCCGCGAGGTGAAGCGCATCATCCGCGGTCTTTCCGGCCTCAACATTGTCGGTGCCGACATTGTCGAGGTCTCGCCCGCGTACGACACCAACGCCGAGCTCACCGCCATGGCCGCCGCGGACCTTGCGCTCGAGTTCCTTTCGCTCATGACCGCCGACGGCCCCCAGCCTGCCTCCAAGGGCGGTGTGCTCAACCAGCAGATCCGCGAGCACGTCGAGGCGGGCAGCAAGAAGGGAAAGAGCCCAGTCGGGTTCACTAACCAGGCGGGCGCGGGCGCCAACAGGGACATCCGTGACGAGCTCTAGAGGAGGCGTACCGCGATGCGTATCGTGATGGCGGAAGCGTAACGGCGGCGCCAGGACAAAAGTCGGCATTATCAGACGTACTCAGAATAGAGAGGCATTTGTGTTTGTTTGCGTTGATTACATTGTTTGGTGCGATATGGAACTGACGACCTCGGGAGTGAATGTCGTCGAAGCATGCGTGCATTGACTCCAGGAGCCGGGGAAGACCCACTTCCAGTAGAAGGAGCAGTGATTGAACGGTGAGCTGTGCGCCCTGCAGCCTGCTGGATGGGCTGGACTCCCCATGATCGCTCATGATCTCGTGAGCCCAGGACCGACAGGATGGCCACATCGAAGCGGCGAGGTAGAGGGACGCTCCAGTGCAGCTCCAAACACAAGCACTCGACCCTTCCGGCGCGAGCAGGTGATATCACCAAATGGACATGACGAGCATGACACTATGGCTTGCTCACAAATGGCAAAATGGCGATCCAAGCGCACTGTGGCGCCGCCACCCCGTTCTGACCCTTAGAGCGTACTGTCCATTCCGACGCGCTGACGCGCGGGCCCATGCACGCTGAGTGTAGGGCGGCATACGGGGCGGAGGGGAGAAGGCTGGCGACCAGCTCTGCACGGACCGCCTGGGAGTTTGCGCGTATCGCTGGGACGCATGCAGAGCAAAGTCAATAGAAGATGGACGCGACGAGCGTTCCTTTCCCCCTCGATTCCTCATTTTCGCATTGTTGCGTTCCCCGCTCATCGCATCCCGTCTCTCCTCTCCTCATCACTCCTTGACAAACACAACAGCCACAGCGTCGACATCAATAACAAGACCATCAACCGTCCATCACACAGCGCGCACACATACGTCTACCCATGGCGGCGTCCGTCGCGTCACCCATCCGCCCGCCTGGCACGGGCGCGGGTATGCGCACTCAACGCTCCAGCTCCGCCAGCCTTGGTCTCGGCAACCCCTCGAGCGTGGCCACTCCTGCTCATGCCCGTGCTCCGTCAAACTCTGTCCCCGCCCCCGGAAGAACCGCCCGACGCGGCGAGCGCGTTTCCTCTCTGTCCACGATCGCGGCCAGTTCTGCCGAGAATGCCCGCAGCAAGTCAGGTTCGGGAAATGGCTTCCCAATGTCGGTCGCAACCGGGCCGAGGCCGTCGGGAAAGGCGTCTGGTCCTCTAGAGTGAGTGTCTGCTGACAATGGGAGCGAGCTGGCGCGTGATGAAGCGAGAGCGACAAGGCATGGGCCTGGCGGTGTTGCCGTTGTGGGAAATTGCACGGTGTGTATTGCTCGACCACAACAAAGGACCCATGGAATCCAAAGGGAGTCGCTCGACTCTGCTCTCTATTTCTCCCACCGCCCATCACTTGCACATCCTCATCGACCCTCCGCTCCACTCGCGCATCATGCAACAGCAGCAGCTCCCCACTGTCTCGAAAGCCGGCGCTTACACGCACAGTCTCGATCTCCTGCAGTCCAAGCTCGCGGGCCTCAGTGAGACGACACCCTACATCCCGGCCTCCGCGCAGGCATTCCTCGGTTCGCCTTTCGTAACCAAACCGTCCACTCCCGCTCAGAACCGCGTCCGTTCAACGTCCTCGAGCGCTGCGAAGCCCGCTCCTCATGCAGCGTCCACCGCCACTGAGAGTAAACGCGGCAGCACTCCCGTCTACTACCCCGATGGCCTAAAGCACACACGCCAGAGCTCGGACACTACCACCATCTTTCCCGACGACTCGGTGTCTATGAAGGCTGCCGCGAGGGCTGCCCCGAGCCCGAAACCAAAGCCGCCACCTTCTCAGTCCCAACGGTCGACCCACGAGCAGACGCGATCGTTAGGGCAGCAGTTCCGGCCCACCCCGCAAACGCTCCCACTCTCGGTTCAGCAGCAGCTTCAGCACGAGTTCCAGCCGCAGCAGGGAGCATACACCCCCCCAAATGTTGACGGATTTGCACCTCCTCCCGCAGAGGTCAAGACGTACCCACGTCCCATGACCCGCCTGCAGACGCCAGTTATCCCCTCGACAGTTGTCGCACAGACTCAAGTCAACTCTCCCGGAGCAACGGCCCGTGAGGGCCGGGCGGATACAGACGAAGCGACTGCTCTCAGCGCCTGGGAGCACGAGTACTGGTCGTGAGTTGCTTCAACTAGTGTCTCCCACTTGCTGATACATCAGACAAAACCAAGGCCCCGACGCCTTGGCGGACGTGGCGCGAAACGTGCAGGCGGAAGTGCAGCAGGACATGAAGGCCCAGTTCCAGGCGGAGCGTGAGGCACTCCTACGCAGCATGCACGCCGAGGACACGGCCAAGCTGACCACGGCCCTCGCGAAGCTAGAGGACACTCAGAGAACTCTGCGCGATGTCCAAGCCACAATGATCGCGGAACGTCTCGAGAGATGCCGGCTCGAGCGCGACCTCAAGGCGCGCGAGAACAAGACCCTCGGCTACAAGGAGCAGCTGTACACTGCCGCCGAGGCGCTCCGTCGTCTAAAGAAAGAGGGGCAGAAGAGCGAGGAGGACAAGCAGCGTATCGCGTTCGCGTTCGAAGAGGCCAAGAGCCGGTGGGTAAAAGATTCTGGTTGACCCGCTGACCTCCAGCGCAAACAGATACAAGGAAGAGCTAAAGCTACGCGAGGCGCGCGACGTTGGCCGCGACGAGGGCCGCCGCGAGGCGTGGGAAGAGGCAGAGCGCTGGATCGGTCCCAATCCTCTCGTCCCGGGTGCCATCCCCGTCGTCGCGCCCGCCGCTGTACCCTTCCCTGCTCCAGCTGCCGCCCCAGTCCCCCAGCCACAGCAACCTCCCGTCCCGACTCCCGCACCAGTGCAGGCACCAGTCGCGGCGGCACCGCCTACCCCTGCTCCAGCACCAATTCCCGCCGTCACTCCCGTCCCCATCCAGCAGCCTATTCCGACATGGACACCCGCGGTCGCAGCCGCTCGCGCCGCCCATTCTACCATCACCGCCAGCCCCGAAGTCGTTGGCCCCCCGCCCCCGCCCCAGATACCGAACGCCCTCAACCAGTCGTACGGCGACCCTCAGAACTTTGGCCAGCAGTACCAAGACGCCCACCAGCAGTTCTACCCGCCGCCGCAGATGCAGCAGCAGCAACAGGGCTTCCCCGGCCCGGAATTGGGTATCTATCAGCAGCCCGGTTTCCAGCAGCCTTTCCAGCAACAGCCGTTTCAGCAGATGCCTGACCAGGGCTTCCAGCAGCAGGGGTTCCAGCATCAGGACTTCCAGCACCCGGACCAGGCGCCTGCCGTAGGTGCGGCTGCGGACTACTACAACGCTCCGCCCGCAAAGAACGAGGACGTGGGCATGTATGCACCGAAGGGTGCCCTAGTTGCTGGTCGCGATCTCGCTGTCAGCCCGCAGCTTGACCGGGGCGCGGTGTACACGCCTGCGCTTTCTGCCGCAACCGCCAGACCTCGTTCGGCATCGACCATGAATAGGAGCGTCCCTGTTGCCACTTCGTCGACCCAGCCTCCGAGGCAGTCATATACGCCATCCCCTCGGGCCCCGTCCACCCGCCCTCCCTCGGCGCGGATCGTGTCCGGCTCCGTCGCCGCGAGCCAACAGCGTGTCCCCACCGCCCTTCCTACTCCTGCAGCCTCGCACCCCCCTGTACCGTCCGTGGCCCCCACACGCAAGGGACCAAGTACCGTGGACCCGACCCACGTGCCGCTCCCCGCCTCGATGGCCCCATCTGCAGTGCCCTCCAGGGCACCATCTGTGGCCCCGCCGTCTATCGCACCTTCAAAGACCCCCTCTGTGGCACCACAACAGTCGTCTGTCAACCCCGCCGCTGTCCCCCTCCCGCCCTCGGCGGTGCCTTCCACGGTAAACATCCGCGCCCCGAGCATTGCCTCTGCAGCGCCGAGGGCGCACTCGATCTACGCAGACCACCTGCTGCCGACCGACCAGCCTCCTGCACAGCTCATTCCTACAGCCACGGGCTCCCGTCCGCCCAGTGTGGCGACGCATCGTACTGTGGAGTCGAACACGGAGAAGCCACTCCCGATACCCAGCGCCCTCGGACACGGCTCCCGTCCTCAGAGTATTGCGTCACAGGGTCGCACCGGGGGACACAAGAGGACCGTCAGCCAACCTGCATCTCTGCACGCTCACCAGCACATAAACCTCAACCCGTCCGGACTGGGCGACGGTAGATACCCCGTCTTTCCTGGCGCTCGCGCCCCGGTGCCGCAGCCCGAAGAGTACGACCCGCTTGGACCCATAGACCCAACGCAGCTGGTCTACAAACCCAAGTGAGCATCACCTACTGATCAATCTAACAGCAGGGCCCCAAAGGTCGACAAGCCGAAGAAGCCGGAACCGTCCGAGCCCTCGCACAAGTCTGAGCCCAACGAGCCGGAGACTCTGCGCAATCCAAACGTCGAGCGCTCCAAGATTGCCGAGGCGCTCCGGGACGGCACGGACATTGGCAATCCTGGTCTCGGCTTCATCCAGGAGCCGTACACCCCCGCCGCCCGTTCTGAGAAGTATGCAGCCTCGCAGGCGCCTCACAGCCGGCCGGCGAGCACTCGCCCGCCAAGCACTTACTCGAACCGCCCACGCGCACAATCCGAGATCCGCTGGAGCGGCACTATGCCAGACCTGAACGCTCCGAACGGCTTGGGACTGACTGGCCTCGACAACAGCTACCAGGAACCACACAGCCGGGCGCCAACGGTAAGTACTGCCCACGTCCCCCTCACAGGTATTCTAGTGCCTCGTGAAGCAATCCCTCCTCTGAGCCCGGGAGTTCATGTCCGCTTCCAAGAGCCCAAGCCGCCAGTATCGTCTGCTACTTCTACATCTACCTCTTCCACGGTGCTCTCTACCCCCACAAGTGATTCCAAGCTGATAGCCAAGATTCTTGTCCAACCACCGGTAGGTAAAGAAAACAATCGTCCTTCCTCTTTCACCTGGGAGCGCCTCAAGTGGCTATAAATCGATCCTCCTAGGTAGTTGATTCTGTTTCCAGGAGAGGGGCAGGGCAGGGTGAAGTACATACTCGTGTGACCTGTCAACCACGACACCGGCTGCATAGCTGCCCGTAATGTCTGCCCTGCACCTCCCCCCTTCACGATCCATCATTAAATGAAATGTCAGGAGCTCATGTATGTATCAGTCCAGCCACAGCAAGACGCCCGTTGAGCAGTCGACGCCGTCCGGGGGCCAAGCACACGGCATGCCCGTCGCGGCAGGTCGCAGTCCCTCGCACGCGGCAACAAGCATCGCCCCGCAGCACCCAATTCAAGTCCTCCGCACCGTCCCTTCAAATGTGCCACCCTCGGTCACGCCGCCAGTACCCTCGGCCGCCCCGACTGCGCATCCAGTGCCCCGCAGCGGTGCACCGAGCCTGAAAAGCGCCGCCGCCGCCGCCACCCCCGGAATCAACGCTGCTGTCCCCTCGGGCGCGGCGTCGAGTGTGGCGTCGCGCCCTGTTGCCTCGCATGCGTCCAACGTCGCAGGGCATGCCACCGGATATCCGCAGGCGTCAAGGACAGCACCCCCGACGCAGTCGGCGCGGTCAGCGCAGTCGGCAGCTCCCTCACCTGGCCCTTCGGCGGTGTCTGTCGGGCGGACCGCCCCTGTCGCCGCGGCCCCTCATTCGCATGCTCCGTCCCCCCCAGTTGCTCCATCGGCGATTCCCACCACGCGCTCGGCTGCACCCCCCAAATCCACCGTTCCTTCAGTCGCCGCCTCGCAGCGCGCCTCTGTCCCCGGCCACCTTCCCAGCGTGGCTGCTGCTCGGAGTGGAGGCGGCCCCTCGGTCGCTCCCTCGGTCCGCTCTGGCGTGGGTCCTGCAGCGGCAGCGTCCCATGCTGGATCTGCCCGCTCAGCGGGGCCGCCTCGCGCACCGTCGGTCGCCTCCCACAGGACGGGCATGGCGGCGCCGCGCTCCGCTAGCCGGGGCGCACCCAGCTCGATAGCCCCCTCGCCCGCGGCCGCGCGGACCGGACAGCTCGCCCAAGGTGTGCCGCTCCCCGCCTCCAACCCCCTGGCGCCAACCGCCTACACCGGGTGCGTCGACACGCCCCCACGCGAGTGGTACGCCGAGGAGAAGGAGGGCGACACGCCGTACGACCACAACTACGACTACACGTACTCGTACGCGCAGCCCAGCGAGCCCGGCCGCCCCGAGACCCCGGGCCGGCTCGACACGTTCTACCAGGCTGCCGGCACCATGCTGCCGCCGTCCAAGGCGGGCAGCCAGGTCAGCGGGATCTCGGGCGCCACGCGCGCGAGCAGGATCAGCAAGGCGACGGTCGCGCCGCCGGGGTATCGTCGGCCCGTCGTCCCTCGGTAGAAGTAGAAGAATCAGAATCAGAATCAGGATCAGAATTGGTGGTCAGTAACGAAACTGTGTATAGATCTCTTATGCGAATGGTTGTCAATGCAGTTGCGCGCCGGAGCACGGAGTGGTGACGAGAGGAGGCAGTTGGTGTGGCGGAGGAGGAAGTTGGTGTGGTGGGCGGCACTCGGGCTCCTGCGGCGCAGTCGCAAGTGAGAGAAAACGGTAAAAAAGACCAGCTGCTCAGCGTCAAGCACTGCGTGCTCGCGATCATGCAGCGGCTCGACCCCGGCCCGAATCGAACGGACAACCTTGAGGAGACTGATATTCCAGTTGGAATCTCACGCGCTACCATTACGCCACGGGGTCGGCGATGTCGTTGACCGTGAAGTTGGACGCAGCTTCGGAACTGCCAGGCCCCGGCCGCGACCGCTTCGAGGCGAGAGCACTACCGAGCAGACCCTAGCTCGCGATAAGGCGAGGTCACATCTGTGCCTCCCGATGGCGGAGGACCCGCGCTAGGTGGCTGGCTGCCGCCAACTCATCACTAGCGAGATGCCCCGCATAGAGCTAGTGTGGCGCCACTAGGCTCTAGTCGTCCCCATCAAAGGTTGCAGGTGTTGGACATATAAGCGACGATGTGCTCACTTGTGCTTCTTCCACCTCCCCCTCCCTCTCTCTCCTCATTTCCGACTTGCCGGCCCGGCAGCTCCCTTCTCTCGACTCTAGTCTCTCGTACAGCAGCGATGCCCAGCACCTCTTCTCCCCCGGCTGCCTCTGCGGAGACCCCGGAGATTGCCATGTTAGCGGACGAGGATGCCGCCGACGCGATGTCTGCCCCTGGGGAGTCCCGTGCCACGGAGACGGAACCCGACGCTCCGCGGGGCCAAGGTCCTCCCTCGGCAGCCGAGGACCAGGATGCGAACGAAGTAGCGGTCGGCAGCCGCAGCCTCACGAACGGCACCAGGGTTCCTAACGGCCACCGCGAAGAGGATGACGACCACTCGGAGCCTGGCGTCCGGCGGCGGCAGGGCAGCGACGACTCGGGTCTGGATGAGACGTTGGGCTCCGAGTACGACACGGCCGACGAGGCGCAGAATTACGACACGGCCGACGACGAGTCGCAGGGGTACGACACGGCGGACGAGTCGCAGCCTGAGCTCTCGGGCCAGAGCCCCGCTGCGGCGGCGGCCCCACTGGTAGACAGCGCGGAGGAGGCTGGAAAGGATATTTACGAGGAGGCGGCGGACGAGGCGGACAACGAAGAGGAGATCTTTGAGGAGACGGAAGAGCAAATCTCAGAGCAAGGCGGCTCGAACGGTCCTCGGATCTCGCCCGTCTCGCCCAGTTTCATGGACGCGCCTCTTGCGGAAATGCGCTCGGGCCTGGCGGCGAGCAGGCAGCTTGAGAGTGCTGCCGCTCTTCCGACCTCGGTTTCCAACACCGAAAAGGATACCGCTGCGGACGCGCTGATCGACGCCGGCGCGCCCGCTTCTGCTTCGGATGCAGAGGAGGTGGGTGCGTCGAGGAAACACCGGCTGGACGACGAGGTTCTCCCGCACTCTCGCCAGCGGGTCGAGTAGCGTGCTATCTCCTTTCGTCGCGAGTTCTGGTCTAGGTGGCTGCCCGGTGTGAGCCGTACGACGTACGACGACCTTTTCCAGCGGTTTTTCTGTATTCTCTGCCCATCGATCGATACATGTGTACGTTCGCCGATAGTGTTGAAAAGCGGTTGATTCTGGTGCAAGTGCCACATTCTCGAACACCTGCGACTGGCGCAGCGGAACGCACGGCATGAACGGCAGTTCTGCTCTATTGAACGTACAGAGTCCTCCAGAGCAGTGGAAATGCAGCCCGAGAACATGCACGTCTGGGCGCATCGGACCAGCCGAGTGCACGATTAGTGAACTCTGCAGCTGGCGACTAGTGAATTGGCGGGGCGCCTGCGCCGTCGGAGTGGAGACCAGCAGCATACTGCGCTGCCGGGTGTGCATCGGTGGGCAATGCATGGCCGCATGGATGTTCCAGACTTGAGTAAAGAGTGGAGCGGCACGCGCGGTCACACGATCGACAGACGACGTCGGTGTCCAGTCGCGGTCGCGGTCGCGGCCACGGGTGGCAGCCGCCGCGGAGTCGTTCGCTGAACATGCAGGGATGGCCAGAGTCACAGCTCCACCACTGTCTCACAGCGGTCGCTCCGCTCCACGGACCCACTCGCGTGCATACGCGGATGGGGACGATGCAGTGCAGCCGAGGATGCCTGCGGCCCGGCCGGACTGGCTACCGAGGGCGGCCACTGAGCGCCTGGCGTGCGGCGTCTTTCCGCGCCGGAGGGACTGGAACGAGACCTGTGCGCTGAGACCTGTGCGCTGAGCGCTGTGCGCGTGCGAGGACAGCCCCGCGTGTCCTGTTCTGGACCCCGGGCCCCAGTCCTTGCAAGGTGGTGGTAGCTCCTGGAGCGCACAACGCAGTGCAGCCGCCAGAGCGCGCCGCGGCGTCCACCGTCCGCTCACCCCCACCGCGTCATCGCCCGCGACCACGTACTGCCGTTGCCTGTTATGAACATGGACATGGACATGAGCATCAAGGCACGCCGCGTGGCGGGACGACGCTCCCCTCCCGGGCTGACGCCGCGTCGGGATTCCGGTGCCCAGCACACTGGCGCTGTCGGGCGTCGCAGCCGCGATCGGGCACGCGCCGACGCAGGCTCTGCGTCATGGCCCGTTGACCGTCTGCCTCCTCTGCGCTCCTCTGCCTGCCGCTGCCCGCGTGCCCCGCTGCTGTTGGCAATTGCGCCCTCCTCCACCTGCTGGTCGCGGTGCCCATCAGGGACCGACGCCGATCGCCGCTGTGACGGCGCCGAGGATCGCCAGGGGCGTTCGGTTCCCGGGCGCGAATGAGGTAAATGCGCGCGCCGCGTCGAGGGCGCGGAACGGAGCGTGGCAGTGGCAGGGCCGGTGCCAGGGGCGTCGGTGGGCTCCTCGGGGAGGCAGCAAGGTGTGGAGCAGCGGAGACGAGGGGGGAGGGCAGTGGGGGCCGCCTAGCCCAGCCCAAATGCGGCGAGGCTCAGAGTGTCTGCAAGTAGTTGATGACGTACGTATCTACATAGCAGCTCTGCATGGCGGCCTGCAGCCGTGAGAGGCGCCGCGGACCCGCCCGCGGCGCGCACATGTCGCAGAGCGCATACGAGACGAGCTCGCAGTTTTGCTGCAGTGCCATACCGCGCCCTGTATCTCTTTGCATGCATACACAGGCCTCCAGCCACGGACCACGGACCGGACGAGACCACAGACCACAGACCAGAGGGCACGTCCACCTCCAGCGCGCAGCTCGCTCTGTGGATGGCGGTGGCAGTCCGCTCGGCGCTCGGCACGAGGCCCCCGCCTGCACGCCCGGCCCGGCCACCCCCGCGAGAAAACGCATGAATGAATGCGTGGGCGGTGGGCAAGAAGAGAGCTTGCATCTGCCGCGCAGCCGGACCAGGCAGCCTAAAGACGCGCCGGTGCCTGCCGCCTGTCTCTGTCCACCTTTGTCCTTTGAGCCTAGATCCCTCCTGCTTCAAAACATGGCAGGAACGCTGCTAGCGGGCAAAGCAAGTGGCAAGTGGACGGCGGCGACGCGCCGGCAGGTCCGGGACCCAGAAGGTTGGGCCTGACGGCGGACAGATACTATTCAAGCGGCCCTGCGGGCGTGAGGCGGGGATACCATGCTGCCAACTCGCGTCCCAGAGTCCCAGAGTCCGAGCCCTCCGTCGGCTTCCGAGCGACTCGCCCGTCACGCTCAGAGGGCGCGGGTGGATATGAAGCGTTCGTTCGCAGTACCTTGCCAGCACCAGCCCCGCGTCGCTCGGCAACAAGCAGCAGTTTGCAGCCGCGGGACGCAATCGGGCGAGCTGCTGGCGGGCTGTTGGCCACTTGGAGCGGGAGGATTTGCCTCGTCCACTCTCCGATAGAAATCTCAGGGGCACGGCGTGCCGAGGGTGCCGACACCCCGACACCCCGACACCCCGCAGCCACAGGCCGGCCACGGCGCCGGCCGCGTTGATCCGGGGAAGCAAGGGCGGCCAGGGCTGGTTGGGCCGGGGGGTTGCCGGGGTTTTCTGCATGCGCGTGCTGCGTGCAGAGGCACGCTAGTCTCCAGTCTCTAGTCTCCGGTCTCCGGTGTCGGCCCCTCGGCCGTCCCGTAGACTTTTCTTCGAGAGATGTCTGATCTTCCTCTTGGCTGGCCTCGGCCTCGGCCTGCGCGGGGCCCGGGCGCGGCGCGGTTGTGCACGGGGTCTGTTGCAGAGCGGACCAGACGCAGCGCGGTGCGGCTGGTACAGTGCAGCCGCGCACTCGCAGCCATTCAGCACAGGCCAGGGTCCGAGCGAGCCCACGCAGGCCTGGGGCTGGGCTAGTGCCAGTACGCAGCTGCGTGATGAATGGACATGGACGAGCACGGCCACTGCGGGCGGTGGTCGTAAAGGCCTTGTCTTGGACAGAGTGGGCCGGGAGGGAGCAGCGGGCAGCAGAGGGTGGGGGAGGGCGACGAGGCCGGAAGACGGTCCGTGACACCGGTGGTTGCACCGGTGTTGCATGCCGTGCAGTGGGCCATGTGCTGCCATTGCTAAAGTTCAGCAAGCGCGACGCGGCAGGAGCGGACATTCCGACCTCGGTTGCAATTGAAGAAACAGAAAAATTATGGGCATCGGCGGGTGTGGTCGGCTACTTGACCATAGTGTGCTGAGCATATGAGGCAGCTCTGTAAAGACCGTCCGGGGCCCGGTTTCGGGGGGAACTGGTACTGGTTTCTTTTTGGCTCCCGGCTCTCTGCGTTGTGCCTGTGTTGCAGCAGCAGCAATGTGCCTTGCTTGCTTGCTTGGTCGCGAGAGTGGTCGGCTCATGGGGCCTCGCTTCCGGGGCCATCCTCGCCAAGACAAAGACAAGCGCCTATGCACATGCATGCAAGACCTGGTCAAGAGTGATCAGAGTCAAAGAGTCAGAGTCAGAGGTGGCCGAGACAGCTCGGAAGCGCACATGCAGAAGAACCCCCACGGCCCACGGTGCAGGGTCAGCAACAGACAGGGTGTCATTAGCGTTCTCTGGCGTGCGGTGACTGCCTGGCTGCCTGCCTGCCTGGCTGGGCGGCGGCCGCCTTGGTTTGTCGTTGCCGCCGTTGTGTAAAGCTGCCAGCTGCCTGTCTGTGCCCACTTTTAGCTTGTCCCGCCCGCTGTTGTCTTCTGTCCAATGCAGCCAGCCAGCAATTCATTAGCCAGCCAGCCAGCGCCAGTTGCCCGCCCGCCCGTGTGCGTACAGTGGAGGAAAAAAGTGGTGGCTTGGAGTGGTGCATGCTCTAATGTTTCAGGGCTGACCATGATCCATCTCGGCGGTGAGACGTCATCAGTGCGCAGCAGCAGCAGCAGCAGCAGCAGTAAACAGCACTCGAGAGGATAGAATGGCACGATGGTGGGAGGACGACGATGCATACAAGATGGTAGCAGAGGATGCATTGCCGCTATCGCCGCTGCCGCTGCCGCTGGTGCCGATATCGGCTCGAGGAGAGAGTAGTAGCATGAACAGAGAGAGAGAGAGAGAGATAGAGTGTAATGTGCAGGGAATAGAGCACCCAGCCAGCCAGCCAGCCAGCCCAGCCCAGGGAGGGAGGGGGCGTTTAACGGCCGCGGAGAGAGAGAGAGTAGTTTGTAGTGTCTACGCATTCCATTCACCCAACCCAACTCTGTTTTTCTTTCTCAATCTTCTACAACTGCACTGCTGCTGTTGCTGCTGCTGCTGCTGCTGCTGCTGCCGGCGACGGAAAGAATGCTTCTCCATTAGCACCGTTCCATTCTCTCCTTCTCTCTCTCCCGAGTAGTCGCGCGGCGCAGACCATCGCATCCATCGCACATTGGCATCGGTCATCATCCCATTTAGACAGTAGTCCCCGATCTCTCTCTCCCTCTCTCACCCACCTCCTCTCCACCACAGCGACCACGACCACCCACCCACCCACCTGGTGCTCTCTCCCCGTCCGCTTACTGTGACGTGTCTATGTAGCATGTTCTACGCGCGCCATCCCTGGTCTCTCTCTCATCATGACGCGTACTCTTAGACTGGCCAGTCCCATGAATGAGAGAGCAAGGAAAACTGAACTGGCTCTCACGATGCCGTTCGACCGACCGCTCAGCAGCGGTGCCTGTTACATACTAGATGGTTGCAATGCCGAACGCTCTCACAAGCGACTACTGGCACACATGCGTCGCGCTCTGCCCGCGGCCGTTAGTCCATGTCCCAATCAGATGAATGAATGATGCCACCCAGTCAAAGCCATCTGCCACGGCTACATAAACCCCGAGACCGTACCGTTCACAACAACTCCTTCATCCATAACACTTTCTCTTCTGTTGTTGTTATCCTCTATCATCAATACCAACTACAATGTCTTACGCTGCGGTTACCAAGGACAACAGTACGTCTCCATCGAGGTCCCCCCGAACGACACAAAATCACATCACCCTCTTGCCACCACTCGTTCCCACCACTGACATTGAACAAGTCCCTGCTGGCGACATGCCCGAGCCCGACCAGGGCCTCCGTGATGGCTGGGAGAAGGACAAGGCAGAGTTCAAGAAGGACGCGCACGACGCTGCCGCCAAGGCTAAGAAGGCCGGCAAGGAGTTTGGCGACAAGGCCAAGGTGCGTATCGTGCGAGCAAGCAGAGCTAACGGCGCCGCAGAAGGAGCTTGACGAGGCTGAGACTGCCATCGTCAAGGCTTGGAACAAGTCCAAGGACGTTATCCTCCGCCCTGCCACCCTCGGCGGCCTCGTTGGTGTCGGTGAGTAGCCAAAGCGCGATTCCACAAAACACTGACATTCAGTAAACGTCGGTCTCCTCGGTGGTCTTGGATACGTTGCGTACCAGAACCGCGACCGTCCTTGGGACCAGCGCTGGGTCGCTGGCTCCATCGCTGGTGTTCTTGGTCTCTTTGCCGCTGAAGGGTGCGTTTGGTTTTCTACTCGTCGTTGTGGATGATATGACCGTGGTACTGACACTCGTAGCTACGCTGCTGACTCGTACCTCGACACTCCCGAGGGCCAGGCTGAGGCGAAGCGCGCCAAGGAGGAGGGCTCGCGCCTCTACCTCCAGGCCAAGGAGGTGATCCTCCGCCCCTCGGTCGCTGGTGGTCTTGCCGGTGTCGGTGAGTCAACTCGATCTGCAAGGTTACTGACACGGCAGTCAATGTTGCCGTCCTTGGTGCCGTTGGTTTCTTCGCCCACAAGCACTGGAACGAGCGCTGGGACAACAAGATTGTTGCCGGTGTCGCCGCTGGTCTCCTCGCCCTTTCTGGCGTCGAGGGGTGAGTTTCTACCCGGGCCCATGGGAGCTGGGAACATGCGCTGACGATCTAGTCTTCTTGCCGTCGAGTACGACGAGCACGTCCTCCACAAGAAGTAAACTCGGTTCTGCGATATTACTGTGAATAGCGTTGTCTTTGAATTACCAGTGTCCATGTCCATAAGCGGTGAGGGTGTCGTTGTTTATTGTCGATTCGAACCGAAGGTTGCGGCTGCAGTAGTGATGTTCGTGGTGGTAGCAGTACAGCAGGTAGCGCCGCGCCGTTTCCTGATGCCGATAGCGATGCATGGAATGGAGTAGCGAGAAGGAAGAGATGCACCGAGAGAGGAGAAGCAGACTTGACAGCGCACATGGCGATGCAGAGTGGGTGCAAGGAGCGCGAGCAGCAAGGGAACCCTCCGCCCCGCGAATAGGTCTGTGAACCTGTCCCATGCGCGCACCACTGTGAAGCATGGAACCTGGCGAGCCGCCGTGAATGGGTATTGGTCGCGTTACGGTGGGCCTCGCTCCCGTTGTGTCCAAGATCGGAATTCTGCCACCCTGTACCCCGCATTTTGCCAGTGCGGGGTAACGCGTGCACGAGCCTCCATTCCTGGCAGTCTGAGCGTGCGTTGACTGCGTGCGTGATTGCTGCAACCGTCAGCATCGCCGGTGGTGGCTGAGGCTGAGACCTCGTTTCTTTCGATTCCTTTGCTTCGGATCAGCTCACATTCACTTTCTCTCTCTCTCACACTCTCACTCTCTCTCTACCTACTTATACTCGCCCCTCCTCTTATCGCCTCTTTGCCATCTCCCTCCCCCCCTACCCCACACACCCACACCGCTCACCCTCCCCGGGCGTCACTCACAATGTCCGGGGGCAACATCAAAGTCGTCGTCCGGTACGTCATGTCCGCCACCCTCCACGCACACCCGTGGACTCCGACCTCCGCCGAGCACTCGGCGGCGCGGCATTCGTTACCGGCGACCACCGGAAGCTCCATGTTACTTGCTGACACGCCGACAGATGTCGTCCACTCAACGGTCGAGGTGCGTGGAGACGGCGATCGAGCTCAGCTCCAGTGGCTCTTTCGGCCAGACTTCTCGAGCAGACGCCGCCCCGGCATGCCTCAGCCGATACTGACATTGCGCAGAGCTCGCCCGCGGGGCCAAGGGCCTTATCCGCATGGAGGGTAACCAAACAATCCTCGAGCCCCCAGAGACCACAGGCTCGGCCCGTGCGATTGAGAAGAAGGCCCAAGTGTTCTCGTTCGGTATGTTGCCGATATCAATTCTGGCGTTACGGCCTCAATGGTTCATCCGGTACCTCCGGCTCACACAACAGACAAGTCTTACTGGTCCGCTGGTCACCGCGACGACGCCGATTATGCCAGCCAGCAGACGCTTTACGACGACCTCGGAGTCGAGCTCCTCGACCACTCGTTCGAGGGCTTCAACACATGTATCTTTGCTTGTGCGTACATTTGATTTCGTCATGGGACCGGGCGAGAGATCCCTGTGGGTGCGAGCGCGTCCGCTGATATCCCTCCCTCGCTGTGGGACCGAGTCTACTCAGGACGGCGGCAGGGCTAACCATGCACAGACGGCCAGACCGGAAGGTAAGAGCCGGCGGAGAGAGCGGGGCGGGGCGAGAGCAAGGCGCGGAGAATGTTGGTGGGTGGGGGTACCGGTTTGGTCGGCTGCCGCACGAGCAACTCCTGACCTCCGTGACCCGTGTGGTTCGGCGCACGGTGTCGGAGTAGGCACCAACCGGGCCGACCAACGTGACGCAGTGGAGGGAGGCCCCGCTCCTGCGCAATGAAGAGGCCCCGCTCCTGCGCAATGACAACGGCAGGATCGAATGTACTGACACGGTCTTTTACAGTGGAAAGAGTTGTGAGTACCCTCAAGCGCTTCCTACACGAGGCAATGCAGTGAGGGACTGTGCTGACAGGCAGATTCGATGATGGGATGTACGTGCACCCCAGGAGGTTGATGCGTTGCTATTTACTCCTGTGTGAATCCCACGCATGGACCGTTTAGTGCCATCTACAGTGGATCTGAGAACACCCCCGGCCCCCAAACATGCGGACCACATGGGTCATTCGGACGAGGACCAGGTGCCACAGCGCCTTGGCCTCGGGTGTTGCTCAGCCACAACCTCCCAACATTACCCCGTGACCGGACGCTCACACAGACAGACGGTGCCGATAAGGGTATCATCCCACTCACCACCTCGGCGCTGTTCGACCGCGTCGTGGAGAAGTCCGCTGCCGACCCGAACCTCAGCTACTCGGTGGAGGTCTCGTACATTGAAATCTACAATGAGAAGTAGGTGGAGCGAGGCATGTTGTGCCACTAACGCGCCAGAGTCCGCGACTTGCTTAATCCCAAGAACAAGGGCAACCTCAAGGTCCGCGAGCACCCCTCGCTGGGTCCGTATGTCGAGGACCTCAGTAAACTGGTGGTCGAGAACTTTGCTCAGATGATGACCCTGATGGACGAGGGAAACAAGGTGAGATCGTCTTCGGTTGCAGAGCTAACTCGCAGGCAAGGACAGTCGCGTCGACCAACATGAACGAGACCTCGTCACGTTCCCACGCAGTCTTCACCCTTATCCTCACCCAGAAGCGCCTCGACCCCGCGACCAAGATGACGGGCGAGAAGGTGTCCAAGATCTCTCTCGTCGATTTGGCCGGTAGTGAACGTCAGGCGTCGACTGGTGCAACTGTGAGTCTTCGGTATGACCTCTGACTGACGACAGGGCACGCGTCTCAAGGAGGGTGCAAACATTAACAAATCACTCACCACCCTTGGTAAGGTCATTGCCGCACTCGCTCAGGCGTCCGAGGCCAAGGGCAAGAAGAAGAAGGAGGAGTTTGTCCCGTACCGTGACTCGGTCCTCACGTGGCTGCTCAAGGAGAGTCTCGGTGGAAATTCCAAGACTGCGATGATTGCTGCAATCTCACCCGCCGATTACGACGAGACCCTCAGTACCCTTCGTTACGCCGACGCGGCCAAGCGCATCAAGACCAACGCCGTCGTCAACGAGGACCCCAACGCCAAGCTCATTCGCGAGCTGAAGGAGGAGCTGGAGGGTAGGTAACGGATAAGACGAATCAACCTAATAACAGTGCTCCGCAACCGTGTCAGTCAGGGTGCCGGCGGTGACGAAGCGGTTTTCAACGCCAACATTCCGCCAGAGAAGCAGATGGTTACCTATCGGACAAAGGAAGGCGAGATCAAGACAGTCAGCAAGGCTGTGCTCGAGGACCAGTTGGAGCAGCGCGAGAAGCTCATGGCCGATTTCAACCGCTCACTCGAGGAGAAGATGGAGGAGACGCGCAAGATTCATGTCGAGCGCGAGCAAGCGCTCGAGGAGCTCGGTATTTCGGTCGACAAGGACATGGTCGGTGTGCACGCGCCACAGAAGCACCCATCGCTTGTCAACCTTAACGAGGACCCCCTCATGTCCGAGTGTCTCGTCTACCAACTCAAGCCCGGACTCACCGTTGCCGGAAGCGTCGTTGGCGGTAGGGCGCAGATAAAGCTCTCCGGCAAGCATATTTGTGACGAGCACTGTTCGTTTACCAACGCGGACGGCGACGTCACGCTCGAGGTGCATTCTGAACAGGCCCGCACGTTCGTCAACGGCAAGCGTGTTCAGCCCGGCTCTACGCTCAAGCTCCTTCACGGCTTTAGGGTCATTCTTGGCGACGTGCACGTGTTCCGTTTCAACGTGAGTCTTCACAAGGTCCATGCGGAGCTGACCCTCAGGATCCCGCAGGAGTGCGCGCCCACCGCACTCGCATGTCTGGCATGTGGAATATCAACGGCGGAGAGACGCCGGGCCGATCCGACTCTCCCGCCGTTGGCGAGTTGATGGACTGGACGGCGGCGCGGCGAGAGGTGGCGGATATCGAGCACCTCGGCGACCAGGACCTGGACAAGCTCTTTGATGACATTGTAAGCAGACTGGGAGATTCGTTACTCACCTCCAGGTCAAGGTCCGCACGTTGCGTGGACGGCCCGACTCACGCATGGACATGGCGGGCGAGATCGAGTCCATCTCGCATTCACGCATGATGACTGCGTCGATTGCGGGCGAGTCGATCGCAGACCCGACAGCAAACCCATGGGGCGATGGACTCACGAGCATCGGCACGCCAGCCCTGATGAACGACACGGACACGAGCGACACGCGCACCGAGGGACCCTCTGACCCTGCTGACAGTAACCCGCGGAGCGAGGGCCAGCCGAGCGTGCGGTTCGCGCCTGCCGATGACCTCGCGCTCGAGCAGCAGGCTCTCACCAAGCAGCTCAAGTCGCTTGCGCAGGAGGTGAAGCGCATGCGGACGCAGGCTGCAATCACCCGCATCGGAGGCCAGGCTGTGCAGGACGTAGAGTGGACGCCGCGCGAGATTGTGCTGGCGCGCAAGGCGGCAGACAAGTGGAAGAAGCTGCGCAACTTTGCCATGGCCGAGCAGCTCCTGACTGCCGCGGGAGACGTCCGCGAGGCCAACATTATCGCGTAAGCAGCGCTTTACAGGCGCGGCTTGGGAAAGAGAACAGAGCACTAACATGTATCGCAGCAAGCAGATGGGTCGTCGTATGACCTACAACTTTACCATCGCCGAGGGTCCGATACTGACGCCCATGTCTGCCCTTGATGATCTGGGCGGCATTATCGAGTTTGACGACGTGTCAGACCCCTCGACGGCCGTAAGCGGCCCGCAAGTGATGGTCAAAGTCATTGATCATGAATCGACATGTGAGCTCGCTCCAGGACAAGCCCTGACGCAACCAGCGGTCTATACCTGGAATCTCCACAGGTTCCAACAGCAACTTGCTCGAATGCGACAGGTCCTTGCGGTCAAGGACAAGCCCGGATACAGTGTGCACCTGAGCGTGCACGCGCCGTTCGGCGACAGCCCCACCCCCAGCTTTAGCTACATTGGTGCCGCTCGGGTCCCGCTGCGCCTGCTGGCGAGCCAAATGAGCTACTGTGTGACGGTCCCGATCTTCTGCGCGTACACAATGGAGGCGATTGGTAGCTGCCGCGTCGACTTCAAGTGCACTGGCGTTGTGCGTTCCGGAGTCGCGACTCCCGACGACGCCACGGTTGGCGGCCCGGCTATCCAGTCGGTGCCGTTTGGTCACAAGTTTGCGTTCACGATCCAGGTCGACAGCGTCAAGGGCCTGTCGAGCGTAGACTTTACCGAGGTGCACGCGCAGACGCGCCTGTCATCGCTCGTCGGCCCTGCGATCGCATCCGAGGACACGTTCGCGTCGCTCCCCGTGAACCTTGACAAGAGTGCGTGTTCCCACCTCACCCTGCGCCGTTCGCTCTCGGTGCTGGTGACTTCTGACATGGTCTCGCACCTGGCCAACGGCTACGCGAGCATCGAGTTCTTTGCGCGCGCGCGTAACGCGTATCTCGAGCGCCTGGAACGGTTTGACAAGAGTAAGGAGGCGGACCCCGAGGCACCCGAGCTGCACCCGGCCATGCGCCGCGCCGAGACCGAGAGTGTGACGCAGGAGCACCACGACATTCTCGCCTCGGTCGAGGTGCTTGAGATGGACTGGACGGGCGAGTACGCGCCCGCAGAGGTCGAGGACGATATCGTGCAGCTGCACCTCGGTGTCCAGCGCCAGCTGGCGCTCACCCTCAAGCACGCGTCGGGTCGTTCCCTCAAGTGGACGCGTATCGTGCACACTGCCATTGGCGAAGTGCGCATTGTCAAGGAGTGGGGGGAGCCGTTCACCGTCCCGGCTGTGACTGTCAACCCGTCGCTCGTGAGCAACGTCGAGTACTATCCCGACGGCACCTCCAAGCTTGTCGCCCGCGGTACCTGGGACACGGCGGCGCACCACTCGCCTCATATTGACCGCCGCACGCCGGCCGAGGAGCTCGTCGTCCTCCAGCTTACGTTCATGGTCGAGATTGAGGGCGTCGACGAGCCTGCCGTCTTCAACATGGATATCAAGATGCGTGTTATTGGTCGCGACGCGCGCCGTGGCAGCATCAGGATGTTCTTCCGCTCCAAGCCGATCACGAACACTACGGCCATGTACGCTCTCGAGCTCACTCCGCCACTTGCGCGCACTGCTCGCGAGCTCTGGCGCCTCGACACGGCCAAGAAGCCTGTGCCTGGCGAGAACCTGCTGGCCGGGTGGAAGCCGCGCACCAT
The DNA here is from genome assembly GCA_002973495.1 of Apiotrichum akiyoshidainum. Lineage (NCBI taxonomy): Eukaryota > Fungi > Basidiomycota > Tremellomycetes > Trichosporonales > Trichosporonaceae > Apiotrichum > Apiotrichum akiyoshidainum. The sequence continues at coordinate 37,286 of PQXP01000246.1, forward strand.
TGCGCTTGTGCGCGACTTTGGCACGCTCGTGCGCGTGCGCTCGGCGATTGCCGACGTGCAGACTACAAAGGTGCTCCTCGAGCACCTCGGTAGCGACCTGCAGGCGACCATCAGCGACGAGGCGGGCCAGAAGGGCCTGGTGGAGAAGTGTGGCGGGCTGTGGGTGCGCGAAATGGAGACTCGCGTCGAGGTGAGTTGCAAGTCCCCCATGACGACGCCGGTGGCGAGTTCCGTGAGCCCGCCGGCATCCTGTTACGCCCAGCTAATGATACAGTTTGACGTGGAGAAGGAGACGGACGCGGAGAAGGAGGTCCAGCAGCGCCTGCAGCGCCTCGTCCCCGACCTCGAGCCGCGGCTCGTCCCGAGCGTCTCGCGCGTGTGGTCCAAGTGAGTACAAGTGGAACGAGACGTCCAGGCAGCACCCGGCTGACAGTCCCCAGGGAGGCGATCATCAAGCGCGGCACGCTCTCGTTCCTGCGCGACTCGCGCCGCAACCGCTGGGAAGAGGCGCAGGCCGTGCTCCGCCCGCCGTACCTGCATCTGCACGCCGATGTGTCCAAGCCCGCCAACCAGATCATCAACGTCAGCCAGGCGAGCGTCACTGCCAACCCCGAGGTCGAGGGCCTTCTTGGCGTGAGTTGGAGTGTGCAGTGCGCGAGCTGTGTGCGCAGTGGCAGTGGCAGTGGCTTTGAACGTAGTGGAAACCAGCCGCTGCTGCAGAGCACACGAGCAAGGACGAGGATCTGCTAACCCACAGCGCCGGCACGCTTTCACCGTGTTCACGCCGACCAACTCGTACATTATCCAAGCGGCGTCGCAGCGCGACCTCGACGAGTGGCTGACCGTCATCAGCCGGCAGCGCAGGAGCTAGCCGCTGGGCTGCGTGAGCTGAGGTGGGAGAGGGGGACGAGGAGACGGGACAGACGGAGAGGCCGATAGGAGCGGGCCTCGGAGATATCTACTTTCTCCACTTGACGACTGCGAACGTGGCGCAACGACAAACACGAGATACGGCGAGAGAGAGAGGGCAAGGGATAGACGCTGTGTTTAGACGGTAGAGGTAGAGAGCGAGGGAGCTGGCGCGATGTATCTCATGACATGATGCCGTCACGGACATTACAGAAGGCAGTGGCACGGCAGTGGCGCAGTCCTCGGAGCTGTGTAGCTGGATCTGCACTCGCTGCCCGAGCCCGAGCCCGAACGCTGAGGGTCGGGCCGATGAAGCGGCGCGTCCGCAGCTGTGTGGCGGTGAGCTTGCTGTAGCTGTCCGCATTGTAGCGGCGGGGACTGCATCCCGTGGCGATGACTTTGCCGAGCAGCCGCCCTCGGCCACAGGATACGGCGCCGTGTGCACTCATCACTCCTCGACGCTGACATGCTGTTTCCTGCACTCCATCGCCGGATCCGCACCGGGCCATGATGGCATTGCTCCGTCATGCCCATGTTCCGTCGTTCCGTCGGGCGTGACCCGGATGCGCGCAGCCCCGCCGGCCGCCACTCGTCAGCCGGCTGCGACCGTGCCGTCGACGGGTGCAACAGTGCTGCAGTGCTGCACTACCTGCCGTGCATCCTCTTCCTCCTCCTCGTTCGGCTCTGCGTCCCTGGTTCCCCGTCTCGCTCGTCCTCGGCACACCCGGTCTCGTTGCAGGTGGCTGATGTCGTCTCGTCCGCGCACGATCCCGGGCGAGCGGCATGGGCTGGCTACCCCTCGTTTCCTCGTTTCCTCGTTTCCTCGTTTCCTCGTTTCGCGCGATCGGCCCCCTCGCGCGCAGATGGAGATGGAGTGATCGTCGCTCGCGAGAGCGTGCCGTGCTGCCGCGCTGCCGCGCTGCCGCGGTCATGTCGCCATGTAGCCATGCAACTGCGGCAGCGACCTGCGACCTGCGACTCTGCGACAAGGGGACGGGAGGGGCCGGGCAGCCATCAGCGCGACTGCAGTCGCAGGCTGGCGGCCTGCCTGCAGTGCGCATGCGCAGCGTGCAGCGTGCAGTGTGCATGCTGTCTGCCGACTTCACTGGAGTGGCCCAGTCGCAAGTAGCTCGCTATTGTGCATTGCCGTGGCTGCTGCAGTCCTGCATTCCTGCATTCCTGCATTCCGAGCTAGAGCTAGAGCCAGTGGACGCATCCGCATCCGGCAGCGACTATTTGATCCACGCAGCGTGGTGCAGCCGCGGTCGTCTGCTTGCACGCTGCTGCGTGGCGAGGAGGCGACAACGGGTCACTTTGAGCAGAGATGTACTGGAACACTGGCATACCCGTTGCTCACCCGCGTCAGGAAGAGAGCGAGAGGCCGCCTGCCAGCGTCGCTTTCCCCGAGCCCATACCCAGTGCACGCATGCGCCCGATGCACCCGACGCGTGTTGCGCAATGCACTGCATGCAGTAGCAGCAGCAGCAGCGGCAGAAGACGCACTGTCACCAGCACTGGCAGCATGCTTTCGCTCTGAGCTTAGCCGGGCGGCTGCGTGCGAAACGCAGAGGGCGGCCAGGCAACGGCACGGACACGGGCATTACTACTGGAACTGAAGCAAAAGGAACTAGCAAGGGAGGTAGTAGCATGTTATTGCTCTCTGCATTGGGCGGCGGCGGCGGCGGCAGCGGTGGCTGTAGCAAGACAGGTCCATGATCCATGTCGCGGCACTGTTGTTTTGTCACTCGTCAAACCATCACCACCACTCTCTACTGCATCCTGCATACATACACACCATCGCCATCACCACCACTGCCTGCCACCGCCACCTGCACAGCCGCGCCCACTGCTGTACGACGACGACTACGACGACTACGACGACTACAACGACGACAACAACAACAACAACAACAACGCCGACTGCTCGACCGATCTGCTCGAGAACCAGAAGCTCGGAATCAGCAGCCGTACGACAAGCAAGCAAGCAAGCACGCAAGCACGCAAGCAGGCCCAAGCGAGCAAGCGTGCAAGCGAGCTCACCACCAGCTCGCAACCAAAGCAGCGGCGAGATTTAACGCGCTCACTCTCCTGTGCGTGCTCTGCCCCTCTGCATCAGCGCGCTGTAGAGCCGCCGAGTCGTTTTTGTGTTGTTGTTGGGGGGTTTGATAGACTACCGCTGCTGCTTGGGTGGTGGTCATCCGTCCAGGAATCGAGATCAGCTGCTCCTCGTCCGTCCTGGCTCTCTGTGTGGGACTCGCACTCTCTCTTTTTTTCCCTTCCCTGGGCCTGGCACCTGTGTGTTTTGAGCCAAAGCTGCTGTAGCCTGCTGCTACGGTGACTGTCGGAAAAATACTCCCGCTCCCACTCTCCCCCGCTGCCTACTACCCTGGGCACTACTACTAGGCACTACTACCACAGCACCACCATAGCAGAGCTCTCACCATACCAGCCCACCGACCACCACCACCAAACCCCCATCCCCGCCGCTTCTTCCACCACACCCCCGCCCGCCTTCCCTCCCCCCCTCACCCCAGGCCGCCGACGACTCGCTC